>LSSL01002007.1:0-12335 GCA_001953115.1 Smittium mucronatum
TCCACTACTCCCAACCAAGAATAGTACAACTCTGTGTGAAGTTTTAGTTTAGTGTACTTCGAAAAGTGCACTATTAAGCCCCTAAACCACGACAAGGTATTTCACTCTTAATGGTTATTGGTTGATACGGAAATTTTTTTAGTGTCTAAACCCACGTTTATAGATAGCATAATAATATTTCGAATTATCTTTGCGTAGCAGAGTTGTAATGGGAAATTTCTGGTATAAATATCCAATTATAATTAAATGGTGGAAATTTATCCACGAGGTTTTTGAAAATAAGGGAAATGATGAATTTTCTTTTTTTGGCAAATAAAAACATATGGATGAACAGTTAATATGGATTAATTCACAATCCTAAAAACGAAGTAACAGAAAAATGAATCAACTACGCTGCCTATATGCTGCTTTAATTTCTATTTGGGATTAGATTAACGTTTCCACCTGTAAAAAATAAACCACTTTTACGTTATTGATTTGGTACATATAAAATAAGAGGGATGGAAAAAGAAATAAGATTCGGTTAATTAAAGGCTACAATATCCCTAAGCCAGCAAGTATAAAAAACCAAACATGAAAAAATTATCTTTCCGAGTTCTCTTTGTATATAAGCAGGTATTGGATCTTTTAAAAGGTCTTCCATTAAGGACTAAGAAAAAAAAAAATTTTTTTAAAAATACGTAATTTAAACCTGGGAAAAATTGGGGCGTGCAAAAAAATAATGGAAGGTTGTAAAATTTTGATGCACTTCCATACCCCAGTGTACAACATAAAAGAAATCCAACAAAATTTATATCCCTGGATAGATGTCATTTAAATTCAAGATGTTTTGGAGTTATAAATACAGCCTCTGCATTATCAGGAACAGTAAAAAAAATTTCTATTTCATTTGGTATATAACCATCTGATAACGAAGTCATTGTCAATATTTATTTTATTTTTATGGTTTAAAATGGATCAATAATATTTGAAATATCGGTCTTATCAGTGTTGGATTAAAAACGGTAAAGTTTTCCGTTTTAACTGAAATTATATGTTAAAGAACCCTAAGTTTTTAGTGCATATAAACATAAATATCAATATGAAAATAGATATAAAATAACTAAGAATCTTTGTGATGCAACAGACAATCTTATAATCTAATCATTTTCAAAAGAAATTTTTGGGTGTATTAAATTGGTATTAGAAAATATATCCAACTATCTCAGATGGGTTAAATATGAGAAATGGACAAAATCCACTCTACAAAGCTAATATGGAATACCTCTACCAAATAGCTCTAAACTAATAAAAATTGAGTTTCAAAAAAAAAAGGTAAATGTGATATTTAGATTTATTTATTTTTTTATCTCGTAATTTTATTGTGATGTTACTACACAATAAATTTTCTGAGAATAAAATTGGTTAATAAGTCCTTTTAAACTATAATTAAAATTTTGAAGAAACCCATATCTATTCTAAAATTAGATAAATTCCAAAAAAAATAATAAAAACGTCATAGTTGGAGGAAGCACAACAATAAAGAGAACTGATGAGCATCTGTTTGGAGTAGAAAGAGGAATTGTGGTTTGGGAACCGTTATTTTAAAATGGAATGATCGCACTTGTGTGTACACGCGAGGACACAAAATTATTCGTTTTACATTTTCCCCTTTCATTATGAAAATGCAGTTGGCGGATTACGTAGGCTATATTTATAAGAGAAGCCAAATATTGACTGCATACGGATATTAATTTAATCGCCCTTATATCAATACATTTCTTTTTGATGTCTAAATTGTGTCAAAATGGGAAATAAACATAATGGGAAGCCAGAAGAGTCAAGAATGATGAATTTTGATTAGTTTATTAACATCTCAAAAAATAAACATAGAAGATGTGGCGAATGTGGAGAACAGACTCAAATGAACCCCCCCCCCCCAACACATACACACTTTAAGGAGCACAAAAGTATTTGCCCTCTCTATAAAGCTACAGCTGCATTTAGGAATATTCTTATTCCCTTGCCATTATAATTCATATTTTCATTTAAATAGAAAAATATAAATAAATGTATAATACTGAAATTTCAAACGTTTTAAAAAAGTCCTTAAGCTCTGAAATATAATTACAACATATATTTAAATGTAAATATAATACAGGTAACCATCTATTTACGCGAATAGCTCTTAAAAAAGTCTACATATAATGAATGCATATTTATGCTTATCCACAGCCTATTTGATAAGAATTGATAAAAAAAAATTTTTTTTGGGGGGGGGGGGTTGGATTCGCAAATAAAGAGCTTTTTTTTACCAATCTCTTAAGAATTTTGATAAAAACTTCACTACTTATTTCATAAATCTAGATTATTAGCGTAAAATCAACCTTTTTTATTAGTGAAAAAAGCCAAATTTATAAAAATTGTTTATAGCTTATTTTTTTCCAACTATTTTTTTTTTTGATCTTTTCAGCGATAAGTCGAATTCGAAATAAATTCGAAATAAAGTAGGCAAATTAAAATTTTAAAAGCCTAATTGCGCATTAAAAATTTACAAGACTTATTTAGAGATGTTAAAAACGAGGCTAAAGCCAACTCGACACAACCTGCCTATAATAAAATCCAATATAAAATTCATAAGGTTAACCCAGAATTAATCGTTATTAGATATTTGATATTTTTATCGGAGATAATAAAGTATTTTATATTTTATTACAAGAATTAGGGCTAAATGAGTTGATTTATGTTTTCTTTTTTTTCAGATTGGCTAATACTGTTTGTGATGTAAATAATCAGGTTGTGTGTGATTTCACAAGCTCATTCAGCCTAACCATGCCATTTAAAAGAGTTATAAGATTAAGAAATCCGTCGCTGTTTTTGATGTTTACATATAAATAGCATACGGCCTACGATACTTTTATTCAATATTTACAAGAAACACCTTTACATATTCCCTAATCTAAATTTTAATGTAGAAATCAGCAATTTCAAAATATTAAACCCATTTTAGCTTTTCTGAATAAGTCTAAAAAACACCACACGCCAATTGGATAAATTAAATTAAGATAGAATTTTAAGAAAATATGTTGGTTAATTACGATTCGCCAAAAATGAGAATTTGAATAGAAAAATGCAGATAAATTTTCCTTTTCACGAAATATCAAAATTCAAAAAAAAATAATTCGCTTAGATCAAGAATTGCAGGTATCCAATTAAAAATGATTGTTACAGTTAGGGGATCCAAAGTCGCTTAAACATCTATATAGTTGGCAAAAATGAACTTATGTGGTTGAAATTGAGTCGAATACACCAAAATTATACCAATTTTGCAATTGGACATACACACCCCCATCCCCATCCCAGAGGCGTTATCTGAGCCTGCTATATTTGCTTTTATTAGAAGTCCTTCCTAAGATATAAGTCTCAGTGTACAAATATCCTCAAATAGTGGTAGAATTACAGCAAAAATTATAGTATAAAAAAGTGCAAAAATCCAGTATTGGAAGGGCTATAAAATTTTTATAATCATTTATTATTTTTCTGCTATTATAATCATATTAACCTATTATCAGACCATTAAAAATATACAACTATGAACCTAATTCAAATAAGCACGTTTGAATATTTTTATTTACACTAAAAAATGGCAATAAAAAATATGGAAGTATCATTGGGTTGATTAAAGGTGTTTTCCTAGAAAAATTAATTATTTTCTTTTTTTCATATGCAATAGGATATTTATCTCACCATTTCCGACATTAAGATAGAATATAAAAAATTGATATTCAAGATTTACCAAAATATTATCTAATTAGTATTTGCTTTATATTTGAATTTAGCTCCAAATGCATTAAGTAAATTCTAAAAATGTGGGTTTATGTTTTATAATTTTCATTATCAACAAAAAGAATAATATATGTACTTACAACTTTTCGGTATGTTTATTTCGTATTAAATACGTGAAAAAAATTGAAGCCCCTTGTCTTTCGGGGGTTTTTATCCTCATATTATTAACAGATCGGGTATTTAGTCACTTAATCTAGTCGCATGAAGCTTTAACAGTATTGTTGATAAGGTTTTCGAGTTTAAATATAAGGGAAAGGTACTAAAAGATATATTTTATTAAACGAGATTAGAGCAAGAGGTGAATAGGCTAGTAATTAAGAGGTTGAAAAGCTTAGCCGCCAAAATATGGTCAAAATTGCGCATATATACATATATATTAGATTAAGTGTTAATTATTATTAAGCTAGAATTGCCTCCAGATTATATAATCAGTGAAAAATATGTATGTAGATCGGGGATTTTATTGGTTAATCTTCGTAGTGGGGTTCCGGCCAATTATACTAAGTTACAAAAAAAATCAACCATGTTAAAATAAAAGTATGAAGCTACTACGATGGGTCAGCGTTTAGCTCTACAAACTTTACTTATCACACCTTTTAGAAATTAACATCTTTCACTCATAAAAAAAATGATTGAAAATAAAAAAAATTCGACGTGTCTTCGCGATCTCAGATTCTTCCTGAACTTATTTTCCCGAGTCTTTAGGTTTGGATTAGAAGATTTTACCAATTATTATTTAAACGGAATCAATTGCTTAAAGAGATTTAGGTATAATGTTAATTATTATTGATCGAAAATAGATTCCATTTCAAAGAAAAAAAAATACAGTTTTTTAATTATGGTTTTATATGTTAAGTTAGAAAGAACTCGCTATTCAATATTACTTTTAAATATTAATATTTCTGAAATAGCTTCAAAAGCTACACTATGTATTATTTTTTTTATTTATTAGTATAATACTAAATTCCATAAATAATTAAAAACCGGAAGCCCTTCTTAGAAGGTTGGATTATTTTGGTCCAATTTTAAATCTGCATACATATATAACTGAAAACTTCAATTTTCACTGTAGTCTATTCTCCTTATATTAAAATTATTTAAAATGAGCTATTATTTATAAAAAGAAAGAATTTTTCAAGAAAAAAAACATAAAATAATCGAATTATAAAAATTTAAAGATATAGTTTAAATTTCAAAAAAATTCAGGAAAGTCTCAAATTTCAATCTCTTCCGATTTCCTAGTTATATACCCATAACACAAGCAAATTAGAAATGCCTAAATTCACAGTAATATTTATAGTTATAATTAAAAATCTAAATAATTTAGAATAAGCAACATAAATTGTACATTTCCGTTAAAGCGAAAAAATAATTCGATAAGGATTTTAAATCTAATGGTTTATATTATCTAAAAAAATCCGATTTTTCATTAACTTAAAAACGGATCTATCATCGATAGTTATCAAAAATATATATTAAAAAATATAATAATTTTCATGAAAAGAAACTGTACGAAAAAATAGCCGATATATACATTTATTAAGAGGTGTTTGGAAGAAAAAATATACATATATTTTCAATCCAACCTCTACTTTGAAGAATAAAAAGACTGTTTCTTTTTTGCAGTTAAATAAAAAGAGATCAATTAACCCGATATATTTCGAAAATGCATTTGATTTTAATTGTGATTTTATGCACTGAATAATTGATTATTTCTATGTCCCCATCTCAAAAATGTAAACCGAAATAGATGTATTTCTTATTTTGGGTGAGCTACATCTTGAAAAAAAAAAAAGAAAGAATTTATTATTTTAAATATTCTCGCAATTATACTTTTATGTCAATTTAATCGGTTTAAAGGCGTTAATTTTATCCGTTATATCTTAAAAACAAGGAGAATTTTTAAAATTATAAAATTAAACTAATTATAAACTAAAATTTCCTTGGTAAAGATAAGAAATTTATCAGCTTCCAGCTTTAAATAATAAGAAATTTTATGGAATCATTGAGGAATAACATAATACATTTAGCCTGATTTTGAAAGATTTTATTTATAAAATATTGTATTACATAAATCAAACTATACACTGTTTTTAAATCAATATTTTTAATTTTCCTAATTTAATTTTTTATAATTGATTAATAAAATGCTAAATTTAATCAAATTTCGAAGTACACTTATATTAATGTCTTTATTTAAAAAAATTTACGCGTTTTAAATATAAAAAAATATTTTGTATATTTTATGATCAATAAACTTGAATTAAGTTTCAAAATTAGGTCAATTTGGAAGTATGCCTTTATTAAAGCGAATTTTTGTATAAGTGATTATGTTATATTTAAAGCGGTAAAAAAATATAGAAGCTTTCTTAAAAATAAAAATTTATCCCCTTATACATTCTTTTCAAACCATTTTAATCGATTGAAAAGTAATGAGATATTTATACTTCGTGTAAATAGTGAAATTTTCAAAATATAGTTTTAATAACAGGAAAAAAAGGGGAAAAACCATTTTTGGTATCACTTTTTAAATAACTAAATTATCTTAAATTTTTCTAGTGGTCTATAATCATTTTTTTAATCATAAATTATCCCTTCCCATATATCTGCATCATTTTAACAGCGACAGATTTTTTACAACAAATCGATCACAATTTAATTATTTCTAATATTTTTAGTTGACTAAAATTCAATGTAAGTATCATCGCTAACTGTTTATCTTTTTTGGTATTTATTATTATTAATTTTATCTCATCTTCACATTTAATAGCGCCAAATATAGATACTCCTTCTAACCATAATAATTTTTAGAATAATTAATAAATAAAATATCAATTACTTGCTATATAAAATCCAAATTAATGTATAGATTTATTTTAATAGGCATACATAATAATAATTTGGATTATTTCTTCATCTAAAAAGTTTACCAAGTTAAATATTTATAAATGAAAACAGTTTTATTCGATATATGAATCTGAGACAAGTTTAAATTTACTGGTAAAATGATAATTTTAAATGGCATTAAATAATCTTTTTTTCAAAAATTAAACGTGCTAACCAAAATAAAATTTCAGTATTTTGTATAATCTAAATAAAAAGAGGAGATATTATATATATATTTTACAGTAAATAATTGAGAAATGTGCAGGAATTATGTTTAATGATATATTTAATATGAGTTTATCTGATTATATTATCACAATTTAATTATTAATAATTCAAGTATTTTAGGTATGAATAAATCAATATTGATAAAAAGCCCTTCAAACTATACATTTTTAAATATCATTATGACAGTTTAATTATATATATTCCAAATTTAAAATGGTATAATTGTAATTTTTTTATGAAATTCTAAGAACGAATATATATCCGACCTAAAATTTCAAATTATAATATATAAAATTCAGGGTATCGATGCTATAAATAGATATTATTTGGAGGCCGAAAGATTTTTTGAGGAAAAGAATAAATAAAACAATTAATTTAACAACAGAATCTATTAAGGGAAATTGGAGGCTTTTTGAATTCAACTTTAACGCATTCTATTTTTCGTTTGGTAAATATAATATTTTCGAGATGTGCTGACCAAATGGATAAAATATAATCTTTAATTTATTAACTTTCTTATAGATTTTTAATCAAATTTAAAGATGTGCAAACAGATCTTTTAATAGGTGTATCACTTAGAGTAAAAAAATTTTCAGATAAATATTGATAATAAGGGGATAAAATTTATTAGATAATACTTGTAATTTATCTTTCAAGAGACTTAAACGTCTCTTATCAATTTTAATATAGTATAACTTTCTCATAATACCCATAATCTATATTATTAACATATTACCTGAGCGAGAATTATTAGCATTTAATGAGTAGAATTTCTAAATTTTTTTTTTCGTGCGAGAATAATAAATACTGATCGTAGATCTAATTCTCAGACATAATCAAAGGAAAATTAATAATTTTGAGTGAAATTTAATTCATTTAATATAATTTTCCAACAATTTTTATACTAAAATTATGTTTTGAGATACTTTTCGATAAAAAACAGCTGTTTTTCATATAAAATAAGGGTTGTATAGGCGTTTAATATAGTTATATTGTAGCAACATACAAAAAAATCTAAATAAACGAATTAAATACAAAAAAAATCCAAATTATCAAGAGTATGTGATATTTCTCAGAGATATTATGGTCGGACAAAAAAATTTTAGGTAATTCAAAGTAAGGAATCCAATTTTTTTTAATTATTCATGAAAAATTCAAATATATATATTATTATACTATCACCGATAGATATAAATATTTGGTTGTTTTTTTTATTAAATATAATTAATTCTAAAATAAATTCTTATAAGTTTTATTAAAATATTTTTTCATTTTGATGTTTTTCCATTCATCAGTTTTATTTAACACTTTTTAGTAAAAATGAAACTTAGTTATACCAAGTATTAATATTGATATTAATTATTAATTTTTTTAGTTAAACCTTTGTGTGTAAGCCCAATTATATTTAAGATAAATAATTAATTTGATAAAAAATAGCTTGGCTGTTTTTTTGACAAATGAAAATTTTATTTATTAGAAACGTGATTGAGCGTATTAATTCATAGTTTTATAAAATTATATTTGATTTTTTTTCACATGATTAAGAAATAATTTTAACTACTATCGTTGATTCGAAAGTTTATTTTTATGAAAAAAGATGATTTTTTCATCCTTACCTAAAAAACTAATACAATTATTTTTTTAATAATACCCACACAATCCCCCCTTTTTATAACTTTATATTAATTTAAATATTAATATAATAATAACTATTTATCTATATAGTGAAATTGAAAAAAAAAATTTTTTTGAGCTTTTTATATTAGCACATTTACTCATTATGTTTTTAAATTACCACTCGACAGTCTAAAAAATAAAAATTGTGATTATGTTTATTTTTTATAATATTGATAACCTTCTCGGAAATAAATACTAGCTTTATTTCGAAAAATATTGAAAAGCGGTTTTTAAACGATCTTATAGTTCGGAGAAAGCGTTATTAAAATTGAAAGTTATATAATGGGTGTTTTTTTATAAATATACACAATTAATGATAAAGACCACCAATTAAAATTCACCCACCCCCTAAAAATCCTAAAAGCACATCCCATTCACTTAAAATAAATCGATTATTCGAAAAGATATTTTTTCGAAACATAATTCTCTTATTTTTCAATGTGATTACTTATATAGAAATACACCATTTGCTATTTAATACAAAATCCACTAATATTTACCTTGACTTATTAATTAATAACTCTTAATTTGGTTAATAACTTGTATATTATTTAAAATATGTTTGAATTAATTAATATCTTCAGAAACTAATTAATAAAATGACTTGGGTATTATAATTTGTTTAATAAATAAGTCATAGTAATTAAATTTCCGCCAATTTTCACTATTAAAAGCCATTTGTTAAAATCATTTGAAAATATCCAATAACAAATGCTTTATTCGACATAATAAATTATCATGCTAATATTCAGCCATAATTTTGCAAAAATTTACATTCTATTAAAAATGAATAATTGCTTTTTATGTCTTTCTGACACAGAGTTTTCTTTATTCTATATGAAATTTTTATCCATTTATATTCATTTAAAATCAAAAAAATCTGAATTAGAAGAACCAGGTTTGAATAAAATGCTTTAATTGATTGAAAAATGAATATTTTTTTGTGAATATGCACTAAAAGTGTTAATTAAGAATTGTGGCTTTCTTTGAAATTAAATTAAACCAATACAACACTATATTCCTTGGATGAAAAATATCATACGGAAAACCTTTTAAATTTTTCCATAGATGATTCAATAAGGGATCTAAGAAAATATTTATATATAAAAATTCGGAGGAGCTTCAATTAGACATTTTTTCAGCTACATTTTTAGTTTTTTATGAATAAGGAACAGAAATGGCATCAATTTTCTGGATAAAGTGGGATTTAAATTCCACACTAAGACAAGTTCTAGTTCATTAAAGTTCAAATATATAGTAATGATATCACCAATAATATTTCTTTTACTCTTTTTTACCACGGGAAGCATAGAATTATAATATAATTCTGTTTGGTTTGTTTGGATGAAATTTTAAATGCGCTTTTATTTAATTAATCTGTTATGGATTAAAATATTATTGGTTTCATTAAGATATTTATAATCGCAATAATAAATTGATGAGTCATTTCGAAATAAATTGAATTTCTTTTTTTCTAAAATTTGTATTCAGATTTTCTGGAGTTAACAATTTTTTTTCCCTATAAATTTGGAAATTTGGGGCCATATATTCTAGAAATTGGAATTAGATAATTAATATTACATAATTTAATACATATTCTGAATTTTTTTTTGTAAGTTACTAAGATATACAAGAGCTTTTATGTTTTAATTGGAAGCTTTAATCATTATAGGTGCATAATTACCATAATATTCCTAGTTATATTTATATATCTCTAATAATTTTAAAAATATAAAATAAAGATTGAGATTGGAATAAATAGTTTCATTATATTTTTCTCAATCGAAAACAAGATAATAAAATCAACCAATAAAAAATCATTTTTATTATGAATATTTTTTATATTTAAATTGGTTTTTTTGAATTATTAAAAGAGATAAGGATGGTTGTATTATTTTTTCAACTATGATGATATAGTTAATAATGTGTTTTTTTCGATAAAACTTTTAATTTATTAACAAAAATATCATCCTGTACAATTTTTTATTAAATTATTACCATTAATTTACATGCTTCTTTCTAATTGATCTAACCATCTAAGTATTAAGTTTATCTCTTTTATTAGACAAAATGTTTTATTAACTCAAATTTTCTTGCTTTTGATCCAATATTAAACTCTATGGCTCTATCAGTTATATTTCATATTATCAGATATCCATTTTTATTGTGTAAAAAAGCAGTTTGGTTTGAAAACTTTATTTTTTGGAATATTTATTAATATTTTCCCACATTTTTAATCCCAATTTTTAAATCTGGATAATAAACGCAGAGAATCGGTTTAGTAAAACTTAATTTTTATAATTTATCCTTAAGATTTTTTTATAAATTAATATAGAGCTAAATATTTTTCGACTTTTCGAAATGATTTATTAAATAACATATTATTTACAAAATATTGGGAATTTATTAAAGTAAGATGTTTCCATGAGCAAAAAAACTAAGGTAAGTTTGACACTTTTAACCAAACACACTTACGTACACAAATTTTATTTTTTCGATATAAATAAAAAAGCAGCATTTCTAAAAAAAATTAATCTTTTTTTTATATCAAATACTCTAGCATGTTTCAAGCTCTTAGATTTACATAAATACCACCGAATCTATATAAATATATTTTTGAATTTATTTCTTTCTCTAATAGAATTAAATAATCACTTTCTAATCAAGCTAAAATACAGAAATATAATAATAATAATAATAATAATTTAATTCGAAATATATTTTATATATAAATCTAATCATAATTTTTTCCTATATATATAAATTTTTATTATAAAATATACAAAACTTCAAAATAATGTACAAAATATGCTATTCTTATTGCGAAGTATATGCTTTTGGTAGTAATAATTAAATAGAGAAAATTTATTGTGAAAAAAAATATTCATAATTTTTGTAAGCGGGATGTCAAAAAATTATAGCAAAACATTTATAACCTTAAATTGTCAAATAAACCACAAAAATACATAAAAAATTAAATATTAGTACCTTTTTAGATCGTTTAAAGGGTTTAGCAGATTCATTTGTGGGCTAAAAGCCTACTTTTTTTTAAAAAAAAATCCATGATTTGGTAATTGATGTGAATCAGATACCACTTTTTATTTGTTATAGAGTCATTTATGGTTTTATATTACTCAATAATAAATAGTTTAAAAAGACAGAAACCCAATTAAATTATCAACAATTATTATCACAAAAGCTACACTAATAATTTTTAAGCGAAAGAAAAATGTTGGAAAATGTGAATGATTGCAGAATGTGAGGTAAGTGAAATGAAATCATAATAGATATTTTTTCTTTTTTATAATTAGAATTAAATATAACCATTAATATACCTGGATTTAAAAAAAATTAGCTGCAATGAAACTAACCTCATATTCATTTTGCACCAAAAAGATGTGAGTTTAATTGGATTCATTTTTATTTGGATTAAAATTACCTTATTTTTTATTTATGCAAAAAGAAAAAAAAATTAAAGAAATTTTTTTGTTAAAGACCTGGGGTATCGAAAATACAAAGAAAAACCCTCTTAAATGACATATAAAAGATATTAAATTCACAAATTCCTTTTTTTCCAAGTTAATTAAAATAGTGATTATTAAGATCTTACCCCGAAATAATAATAATTTGGTACTCGAAATTACATCTAAATACATTTATATCTATTACTCATCGAAAATACTTGCTATTTTTAATTTTTTCTTAAATATAAAAGCTTT
>LSSL01002008.1:0-19711 GCA_001953115.1 Smittium mucronatum
CGGCGGAGGGGTGTAGGATGAGATATTTTTTAAAAATTTTTGCTTTTTTAAACTTTTTTTAAATATGTTTTGTACTATTTTTATATTGTTTAAATAAAAATTCCGAGAAAAAAAAAAAAAAATTGACAGCGGGAATAAACGACTAAAAAGAGGTTATATTTCTTGGGAAATCACCTTTCAAATTAGGTTTTAATATAGAAAGTTTTAAATAAAATAAAGCTACGGATATTGGAAAAATTATACAGTTATGAAAATCAAAAATTTTTACAAATCAATGCTCGAAAAAAGATATTTTTCTGGGATTTAAAAATATGGAAGGTAACGAAAAATTAAAAAAAGCAGAAGTATCATAAACAGAATATCTTAATGAAATGAATGAATAATCCAAACAGAATAATTAAATAAAAATATATATTCATAGGCTTAAATGAAAGGGGATTTATCAAAAAAAAATTAATAAAGTTATCTAAAATCATGGATATTATTGGAAAAACTGTGTTTGAAATATAAATCAGCTTGACTTTCACTTTAATTAAATAAATGTGCTCATAAAAAAAAAGAAAAGATTTCAAAGTGCATTGATTATATTTGATATACAAACATCAATTTTACACAAATGATAACACTTTACATAAAAATATCGCATAAAAGACGGATGATTGTAAATTTAAGTGTGTAGAATTTAAACTGATACAATAAAAAAATAGTGAATTCAAACAAGCTCAAAAAATCCGAGAATAGGTTTTTTTTTCTCAATCTGAAAACTTGATAAAGAATGATTGGACAATAACGGCTACAAATAGTTCTATTATTATGATAGATATAATAATTAATGTAGAAAAGATATCTCCAGAGATAAAAATCTAATAGATGAATATGGTAAAAGTTCAAAAAAAAAGTGTTGGGTAAAAATGCGAGTATTTATAAGCAAACTTGGCCAAAATTAATGAATTTTCCAATAAATTTTGAAAAAAATTAACTGATGATAATATTTTTTTTTTATTTTGCCCAGAATAAATTTGAAATTTCGCTAAAATCTAAAGAATCAATGACTAAAAAAAAACTAATTTGAAAAATTATCCGAAAAAAATAAACTAATAAAGTCATATTTTTGGATAAATAATCCAGTTAAATATATAGAGTTTCCCGATACTCGCGAGAAATTTTTGAAAATTTAATCGATACTGTAGATCTCAACCAATAAATCAATAATATAAAGTAAATCTAAACATTGAAAAATAGAAAGGGAAAGTAAAATTTCAAATCAAAAAAATTTACAAATTTTTTGTAAGAGAAAATTTATAAAACTTAACACAAAGTGGATACTCAGGAAGAATAAAATATTTGAAATCTAAATAGAAAAAAGTGTTATTTGGATCCAATTTCTAAAAATTTCCTAAAAACTCAAAATATGTTTATTTTTTAAAATGAAAGAAACTAAAATTAATGAATTTAAACCGAAATTAATACTCATTAGTAAAAAAAACGTATGGGGTTTCGAAAATCTAAAAAGTCCATTTAAATAAGTAATATTTTTGCTAAAAAAATAAAAACCGAAGTTAAAAATATAAATTTCTATTTCTTTCTCTAAAAAGAAAATAAATCTTACAAAAATTGCGCTGCAAAAATTTATTAGTTAAACCATTTTAAGGCCATTGAATCTAATTAAAATAAAGTATTATCATATTGCGAATTATCTTTTTATTGCCTATTTTTGTAATAGAATTATTTTTTTTTCAAATTATACTTTAAACTAAAATTTTACTTGTTAATATTAATTCCCTATGAAAATTTTATCCAGTTCTATGTCAAATTTTTTTACTAAAAGTACTAATGATACGTATTAGGGCAGGTAGTAATATAATAGCACTAGGTATTAACCTAAATTGATTTTCTTAATTATTAAATTATAATTTTAGCAGTCTCGTATTATGATATTATAGAGAAAATGCAGATCGTTTAATAATGAGAGTTTCAACTAAGAATAAATGATTTTATTTTTCAAAAATTTGGAATTTTAACCTTTAATCATGTGAAAAAAATATATGGGGAAGGATCTTATTCTGAAATTGAAAAATTAGGAAAAAAGACCATAGTTTTATCTCTTAAGTTTAGGGCAAGTTAACTATTTTTCATATCAGAAATTAAAATCACACATTTCACCAAACGAGTCATTTCGACATATTATTATTTTTTTTTTGCTTATTTACACTATTTACAATATTTATGATCCTATTCCGAGCGTTTAAATCGAACGAAATTTTTTTCAAGATTAAAAATTTAAGACAAAAATAGTACTGTAATTTGTAGATTTGAATTGAAAGAATGATAAATAGAAATAAAATAAACTTTTAGTGTAATAATATTTGCAAATATCCTTATTTCTAAATAAATTTTAACTTTTAATTTTTACTCTTCCTCCTAAATGTGTAATTCTGAGACAAAAAATAGAAAAACTATTTATGTTATTATTAATAAACCACAGAATTGTATGTATTTCAAAGGCATAATATATGCTAAAAAAACAATAAAGTATTTATAAGTCTTGGATATGATCTAAGAAATAGGAGATTTCTTCAGCGACTATGAGGATGATTTGTATGTTAACATAGTAGCGGGTAAAATAATAGATATTGACCTGGGTCAAGTTGAAGACATATATTTGTTGAATGGCAGGACCGGATGATAGCCTATTCCCAAGAAGAATGGAAAAAAAATATATAAAAAATAATTAAAAGATTAAACGTTTTTTCCTCCCAAAAGAATAAGCTATTGAAGATTCAATCTATTCTTTTAGCCCTTATTTTGTGAAAAAATTAATGACATTATATTCAAATTTATCTATGTCAATGGCAAAAAGGGGATGTAAATGCAAAATTTTGGATGCAGTCGAGCTTATTTATTAAATTGGGATATTATTAATGATGTGTGTTTGTAAAGAAAAAAAACTAATAAATCAGATTACTGGTCAATTTTATACGGTTAAACAGTTTTTAGAGGAGCTGTGAGAAAGAACAGATTTTACCGATTTTATCGTAATCAGAGATTTGAATTTAAATAAATCTAAATCTAAAGAACAGATAAAGATAAGATATCTCCTATAAGAGATATATGGTTAATAATAATTTCAAAGATTAGAAAAAAATATCTTACCGTCGGTAATTTCACTTTTGATAAAAATTTGGATTTATTAAGAGTTGAACACAGTTTTATATAGTATAAAACGAAAAAGCTTTACAATCGCGGAATGAAAATAGTTTGGGAAGGTTATTTTGAAACTATTTAATTCCTAAATTTACTTTTATGTTTAGGGAGAGAAGTGTTTAAAAGTGCTTTCTACCTTGGAAAAAATCACTTGGAGACATTGATTCACCAAAATATGATATAAAAATAAACTTATCCTTTGTAAAATTTTCCACAAGATACGATCTGGAAATTTTTTTATTATATAGAGGCTTTAAAAAAGCCCCAAGAGTAAGGAAAAGCAAAAAAATATATACTAAAAAGAGATGATGACATCTAAATTGAAGTATGTTGAATTCAGTATATTACAAACAAGTATGAATGAAAAAATGATTTCATAGGCGCCAAAACTCAATAGAGCTGCAATTCAGATTTCAAAAATTCGCTTTGGCAATAAAATTTATCAGATTATAATTTAAAATAGCTCTAAAAAGAATGGTTTGAATATTTAAATCAATTAACACGAGGATATAAAATTTTTTAAGGGAAAAATAGATGAACAGAGGCATTTTTCCAAAAAAAAATTATTTTGATTTTTTTCGTGTCGTTGCTGATACTGTTTGGGAAATCTATACCTTAATCGGGGAATTAAACGAAGAACTTCAAAAAGTAAAACATTCTTGTGGTTAGGTCTACTATCGAAGATAAATCCAAAAATAAAAAGATAAAAAAAAAGGTTAAAAGATGATTGAATTATCTTACAAAATTCTGTTATGGATTGTTAGAATATTTTATTAAGCGAAGGTAAGAAAGGAGCCAAAAAAAAGAAATGGTTAAAGTGCCCTCAGATAGAGTCGATAATTACCTCTGGAATATGCGAAATTTGTGAAAAAAAGAAAAGCAAAAAGACTCTTTTAAAAGAATATTTTGAGAAGAGTACAACCAACTAAATACAAAAAAAAAGTGGGAGAATAGTTTAAGTATTTTTATTTTTAAATTCAAAAAGATAAATAATTAATTAAATTATGTTTGAAAATTTCGATTCCGACGATATCTGTGTTAAACATTGAGTTCGTTTTTTAGCACTTGAGGTTATTATCAATGAATTAAAAACTAAACAGTGACCTCAAAGAAGGTACAATAAACTTTTTGAGAAATCATTTTAATAATATTAGACTTAATTGATGACATAAAAACATATCTTTATGTATTTGAAGGTTTTTTGAGTTTATTTTGGAAAGAAAGATTTTTGGAATGATGAGTTCAAAATATTTTTATAAATGAACCTGTGAGTCAAAATGACTTGTTTGGTAATAAGCGCGATTTTTTTTCTTAATTACAAATACAAATTAACTAAGCATATTTTTTCCAATTTTTTATGTGTATTATTTATTCATAAAAAATCGACAAAATCATAAAATTTGAAAGACATATACTCTATATCAAAATTTTAAATCAAAATAGAAGTTTGAAATGAAACAAAATGGCACAGATAGAATGATAATAGTTAAAATATGCTTTATCAGATTCAGACCGAGTCATATATAGTGTTATTTATTTAATTTTCTCGTTTTCTATATCAGAAATTTTTTTGGCAGATAAAATTAGCAAAATTTCACAAGTGCCACAGTTATGTGTGAAAATTTACCATAAAAAATTAAATAAAGATTTAAAAAGGTTTCAAATATATTTTCTATTCTTATTTTATTTATTTATAGAATATTTTTGATAAAAAATGGTCAGAATTTTCCGATTTTGATGGTGTAACATATTAATTAAGGATAAACACCTTGAAACAAGTAGAGGCCGGTTTTAATTGTATTTTCACTCCTTATTAAGTGGTAATTATGAAATAAAAAAACTCTAAATTGAAGATTAAACCTATTTAATCGAATTAAATTTTTTTTAATTAATTTATCAAAAGTACTTTTATAAATTGTGGATAATATAAAAAAATAAAAAAATTAAGACGTATCAAAAATTGGGTATTTTTATGACCAGATGGATCCAGAATCGATATATTATAAAAAAGATATTATATAATTCAAAAATTTTGCAATAAGTTTATACCCCGTGTATTATTGCTGTTTAAGTAAAAGATATTCCAACGTTTAAATTGACTTGAATTTTTTAAACTTTATCTGATAATAATATCTATTTCCCATGCTTTAATATTTAAAATTAACATAAAATCAGTTAATTATTCGAATATTTTGTGTTTATTGAATAATTTAAATTTTTTTGATTGTAACTACAACTAAATAAACTTAGATTAATTTAGAATGACTTATTTTTTGAATAATCAGCTTATAAAAGCAGAAGGGATAATTTATAGACTAAAAATTATACCAAAAAATAGCAGTCGTATAACTTAAAAATATGCAATTTAAATGTTTAATATATTAAAACTAGAATAAAATTAGCAATCATAGATTTTTTAGATTTTTATTCTTTATTTATTAAAATAAAAAACAATACATATAAAAGAAATTGAGTCATATTAAAATGATACATTTCAATATCCTACCCCAATTAAAAAAATTACTAGATTTCCTTATCTGTACATAATAATTTTAGTAATTTTTATTCAAAAAAAATTCTGGATTTCTGTAGTGACTGAAAAAGTTATTTGTATACACTGGGGTTTTTTATTGGATTTTTTAAAATTAAAAAAAATTCATATTTATACATTTTTTATGATCTCTTTTATTTTTTATAAACTAAAAATGATAAAACCAATTTAAAAATACGAAGTAGTATTGTCTAAAGAAAATTCATCAATTTTATTAATTAGGGCATATAATACAAATATTAATTGCTCCAAACACCGTTTTTCAGTTGTATACACAGATTTGTTTCGATTTAGACTTTGGCTTTGGGTTTTGAGATATAAAAGGTATTTTTTAAATAGAAAAAATTCAAATAAATTTTCATAAATTTATTATTTTTATTTATTATCTTATATAAACAAATTTAGTGGGGAAATTTTTTGATAACACTGAAAAAAATAATTTGAGTTAGGTAAAAGAGGTGATGTATTTACATAGGCCCTAGAATATATATTTGCAGAAAATTTTGCCTATTTTTCATACCTATTAAAAAATAAGAGTAAAAAAAAGTAACATTAAAAAATAAAGAATTTCATTCTAATATTATATTTTATTAAAAAAAATTAACCATACGATTTTAGTGTTCAAAAATTAGGCAAATTTTCTTGTGGGTAAACTGGGAATATGATTCCAGTTGCTTCAACATTTACACCAGTACAAGATTTAATGGACCAATAATATGAAACTATTGCGTATAATTATAAAATAAAATTTTACATAACATAAATTAAAAATATATAATCAAGAGAGTCAAAAAATAAAAATTCGTATATTTTCTCGTTATTTCAATAATTTTATTGGTGGTTTGTGCATTATATTACAAATTTTATATTATTTGCTTATTTTCCTCAAATATAATCATTTTTTGATTTTTTAGTTAATTTTATCAGAAGATAAATTTAAACTTATCTTTTCTTAAATTTAGCCCACGAAATAGAGTTTTTGGTGAAAAAATCTTTTAAATGTATTTTTACAACGAGTTTAACATATTTTGGAGTATGATGATATCAAATATTACTTTTATAGACTTAAAATGAAAAAAAAAAATCATTTAAAACTTTGGAAAAGAACAAAATTTATACATTAGTATTCTAAAGAAATGCATAAAATGGAAATGATCTATTAAACCTCATTAAAACTAATATTTTATAAAAATAATTTTATTATTATTATAAAAAATTTAATCAAATTTTGAAATATTGAAAATAAAAATAAAAATATTAAAATAAAATAGGTCCTAAAATAATTCATATTTCAAATAACCCGCCAAACTTATTTAAAAGATAACCTATAATTAAATTAAACTAAATTGTTTAATCTTTTTTAATCTTTTATTAATTATTTCTTTTAACTGAGTCTATCTGTAATATATGAATACTAGACAAAACTAAAATAAAAATGATACTAAAGGAAAAAGTAATAACCAAATTTAAACCCACTCCTTTTTTTTCTCTAGACACTCCATAACCGCTGGAAGTTGTTTCAAGAACCTTACATTGATATAAATATTTATTTATTTTACAAATTTATTATCATTTAATATTTTTTCTATATAATAAATGGATATTTTTTATAAATTTATAAATTTTAAATCAATTAAATATTTTTTAAAATTAATTTTAGTGTTTTTTTTTTAAAACCATCCCATAAGTTTGGATAAATGAAAACTTAAAAAATTATGCATATAATATCAGCTCAAAAATTATCATCGAAATTTAAATTTTCAAATTATCCTCCATATTTAATTGAAATGAATTAAAAATTTTAAGGCATGCAATAAAAAAATTGGCTTTCTAATTATTCTATGTACAAAATCTACCAAAATTTTTTATAAACAAAAAACGGAATTAAACTTCGGAGATATTAGAAAATTTAATCAAAAAACCAATTTTAAATCTTATAAATATCGTATTATTTGGTTTTATCTTGTTTTTACTTTTAATTTTTGTTAAATGACATGAGTGAAAATAAAAATATTTAATACTAATATGAAAAAATTATAAATTATGAAAACTTAATACATATGGTTTATCATATAGAATTTAAAATATAGATAAAAAAAATAAAATAGTATCATTTGGTTAGTTAGCTTATAAATTTGAGGTTTTTTAAATTTTATAAATATGAGATTTTGTACCATTTTTATCAAAATTTGTCTCAATAATTATTTTTTTGAAAATAATCTAAAAAAATAGCATCTAATTAGTATAATTTTTTTAAAAATTGAGTTACATTTTTCAATTAAATTAGTATTTTATTAATGACACCAATAATATCGAATAGAATTTAAATATTTTTAAAAGAAATTTCTAAAATACGTTTTTTCCACAGATAAAACTATTTTTTAAAAATTGATTAACCTAATTTTTTTCCAGTATCAAAACTAAATTTACATTTTTAATCCACTAATATTATCCATTATAAAATTTATACGGTAATATGTAAGTATATATTTGGTTAGTTCCCCTGAGTAGTGTATTTTCATAGCTTGGGTTCTATAAAATGTATTATGTTGAAATAATTGTGAACCAAATTAAAATTTTTTTGGTTTAATAAAAAATTCGAGTCAATTTTTCTTTTTGAAGCGCATCTACATTCATCATCTTCCGATATTAAGTTCAATAGCTGGAAAGATCCAAAATAAACGATAATTTAGAGTCATGTTTATTTTTGAACTTTTTTTTATCGATATTTACTTTTCAAATAAGATAGAACACTGAAGATACGTGATCCAAACTAAATCTTGTTTAAATTATAAAATTAACTATTTTATTAGCAATACAGCTATTCGAATAATTTTAAAATCTGCGATGGAGATTATCTAGAAGCAGTAATAAATAAAAAGCTTTGTGAATAAGAAATCTGAATCTGTAACCGAGTTCTCAAGTATAAATAATGAAGGAGAACTTTAGCTCTGATTAGCTTTAGTGGGGAGCTCAATTAATATATACCACATTGTGCAAATAATGAATATAATATTAGCTCTTTTAAGTATAGACCCTTAAAAAGAAGCTATATATGAAAAATAAAAATGAACTATCTGTATTAAGCTTATTTATAGTGAATTTTTTCGCTCCGCAAAGTTCAACCATACGGACCTACATAGAGCAATATATGACTTCTACCATCGTAGGTAAATGGTGTGACCATGTATGGTGCTTCTGGTAGACCTGAAGAGAAAATTATTTAAATTTCTGATGCTAATCTTTTCTTTACAGCTTTTTGATATAAATATATACATATATATATGTATATATGTATTAAATAATTTTAATACCGATGATATATGTCAATAAAATTCCGTGAAAAAAAAATTGAAGATAAAAGCCTTAAAATAATCATTCATTTTTTCTTATGAGGATTTATATTTTAAAATTATTTTATCTAATTTAATAAAAATATCTGAAATTTAAAATGACGAGTATATTATATTTATTTGAATTAAAACAAGATTAAATTTGGGCTGCGTATAAAAATTTAGATCATCTAAAAAAATATCTAAATTAGTTTCTTATGCAGCTTTAATTTTAAAAATGATAAAATCTTCATCTTTGATTTTTTTTTTAAAAAACGTTTACTAGCATGCACTTTTTAAAAATCTTAAATTTTTATAAGTAACACTAATTACTATTTGAGAACAAAGAATTATATATCTTCATATTATTAACGATTTTTATAAATTGATATAATATTTTTAATTTACAAATTTTTTTTGGTTTTTAGAATGATATTAAATTTCGAAAATAATGTACAGAAAATAAAATTTCTTATTTTTGGAAAGTATGAAAACACCCACAAAAACACTTTTTTTATGATTATAATAAAGGTTGATATACCACTATCATAGATATTTTTAGAAGTTTGGGGGCTTCACATTTGAATAAATATTTCCTAGTCTTTCAATCTTTTCAATATTTAATTTATAATAACATAATTTGCTCCCAAATTTTAATTTTAAGATAAATTTCCTTAATACACTTTGCTTTTGATAATAACTATTTCATTGGAAATTATTATTATCTAGAAATTTATAGTATTTTTTATAATATATTTATTGTATTGAATATCAGGAATCAAAATATTTATTCTTATAAAAAGCCATAGATTTTTTACATTTTGTTTCATAATTAAAATTATTGAACAATAAAAAATGAGTTAGATCGTCTGCGTATATATATATATATATATTACAAAAATAATAATATTTATTTTTCCCTTTTATTGACTTTTGTTTAATTTTTTATATATATTAAAATTATTATATTTAAACATTAAAGTTATTAAATTATGAAAATACTGAATTAGAAATAATAAATGGAGCGCTCAAACTCCATTCTTTAGCTTCTAATGATAATATTAATACAGAGAAAACAATATATCTAAAAATATTCTACCAAAAAAACAACTTGCTAGATAAAAATTTCTTCCGCAAAATGAAGCATTTAAATAAATAGGAATATAATTAATTATTCAGGAATAGATATAAAGAAAACCAAAAATCACTATCAAAAAATAACAAAAAAATAAATAAAAAGCTGGAATAAAAAGAACTTTTCACTTAAACAGAAAGTTATAATGACGAACATATTTTTACTTTCAAAATTATGGTTTGCAACACAATAATACTTTTTGAAAAAGATTTTATATAATTGGTTAAAAAAGGGAAATCACTTTATTTTGAGTAATAAAAAAGCTCAGATCAAATTAGATACTATTTAGCCTTAAAAAAGAATGTCTCGGATTACTAAACGCAGAACAACAATCAAAAAATATCTTCATTAAATTTTAAAATTATCTGATTGGAAATAGGAAATATATTATGAGAAAATCAGCGCTAATTAAACTCCAATTAATTTCTGATAAGCGCACATAAAATGAGAAGTATCATGGTATGTTGGCTAGAAAAAAATAATAAAACAATCAATTTTTTTTTAAAAATGCGGAGAAAAGCCATAAAAAAATCAAAAAAATCATGTAAAATAAACTATTCTGACATATAAAATTGACTATAACAGAAAATGGAAATTCTTGGGCTAAGACAATTAAACAAAACACTCAGAATTAACTCGAATAAGAAAAGACAAATCGTGACTATTTAAAAATAAAATAGCTGATTTTGGGGAATTTATATAAAACTGAAATTTAATCTGGGATGATGACTCGGACTAGATATATATATATTTAATATTAATATAAAAACTAATCCAGTAATATTTAATATATATCCCATCGCTTAAACATAAATGATTTAATAAATAATTAATCCAATATTTTAAAATAAATTCAGAAAGCTTCATTATAAACAAGAAAACAATAGAAAATGAGAGAAATGTGCTATCATAAACACTATCGACTTTAAATATGAAAAAGAACCAAAAGTTCAGCCTTAATAGGATAGTATGGAAAATCAACCAATCTCGAACCTATTTTCAGTTGGCTAAAAATTCAAACTGGTTCTAGAGCCCAATATTGCTAAACGCTTTTATTTACTTTTTCATAATGCGCTAATATCTGAAGAAAAATTATGAGTATGGAAAAAAGGCATTTTGACCATCCACAGACATTAAAATATAGAAAAAAATCTATAATATTTATTTATTTTTTCTGCAGAAGAATCAAAAAATTATAGAAGCTAATTTTCGAGTTTTTAAATGAAGGATATATAGAGGGAGTTATTCCGACGATTATAATATCTTTAGTTATTATATTTTATTTATTAAAACCATTCAAAGTAAAGTTTAATAGCATCGAGGCTTTGTATTATGTAAACATATGAAACATATACAGAACTAAAACCGAGGCTGAGTTTGCGAAAACAGTTTTACCTACCGAGAAAGTATTCATTAAATGGAAAAAATACCTAAAAGAAAAAAATCATATGAGATTTCAAACATCTAAAGTTAAGAGAAAACCGGTTCAAAAAAAAAACATTGTTTTAATATTGATACAGGCGGAAAATTTAGTTTTAAAAACGGATAAACTAACCTTAAAAACATACTATTCTTATTAAACTTAATTAATTTTTATCAATTGCATATTTTACTTTTAATAATAAAATTTCACAATAAAAATAAAATAAAATAAATTTCTTACAGATTAACAGTATAATAATCAATAAAAAAAATATAACTAAATGAATATTTTTTGAGATTATTTTTAATTGTATTATTTGGAGAAATTTATTCTATAACTATAAAAATAAAGAGTTTGAAATAAATAAATTATTGGCTTTTTAAAATAATAATGCTGGATTAATAAATTTAGTCACAGTCCAATAATATTTTTTATGATATATTTAGTATATTTTTTTTTGATTTTTTAAATCAATATAAGTAGTAGATTGCTTAACTAGTTTCTAAAATATTTATTATTTGAAAAATTCTAGATATTGATATCACAGCTTGATGTTTTTATTAAATTACGAATATTATCTAGCACTTGTAATTATTTTACTACAAATTTTAAGGTCGGTCAATAAAAAACTTCCGGATTATTAATGAATCAACATAATTTAATGGCTTGCATCATATTTAATAAAATATCATCTTTCTTAAAATCCCATTTTTTAAAAAGTTCTATAAATGCTATAACCGCCTTTTGAATCCAATACTCTTCTTCTCGTTTTTGGAAAAACGCGTTTCACATTTTTTTTGATGAGGGCGGGAGGTTAAGCTTTGGTTTTTACTTTTTTTTTTAGAAACAACTGCATCAAATAAATTTCTTGGGTTAAGAACTTCATTAAGTAGTAAATTTATGCAATAAAAAGTTTGAAAAAATAAATATTTGGAATTTCGCAAGACGCTTTTTTTGTCTTAAATTGATCATATTTATAATTCTTTGAAATTTTTTTAAAATACTAAGTTTATAATTATTTATAATAATCAAGAGAAAAATAAATTGGATAGACTTCGACTCCACATTCCCGATAAAAATTGAACGAGAAATGAGAATAAAAATAAAAAGAAACTTAAAAAAATACGATCTAACAGTCTATTATTGTGTAAGTCACAAGATAAATGAATTTGCAGGCGATCTTAAAATTTATCGCTATTATGATGGCATAAAAAATATTTCTATTTCTATAATTCATAGTAGAATTTGCTTTAATATATAAAAAGGTTGATATAAATAAAAGGGTTCTGAATTTTACTAAGGATGGGTTAAGTCCGTATAGGATAAAAATTAAACTAGTCTCTAAAGGGATATCGACTTATTAGGAAAGATTTAATCTATAAAAAGTAATAAAAGCCAAATATATAACAAAAACAACAAAATTACAACGAAAAGCTTAATAATCAAATTTTTAGAATTGAAAAATGACGAAAAAAGTGCTATAGCGTACGCTGTTGAATTATCTTATCATAATGAAGACATTAAATCACTTTTCCAAAGACACTGGTTTTCATATAATTCTACGTTTAAATAGATTAAGGGTGGCTATCCAATAATAGTAGCTGTATTAAAATATCAATCAATTTTTTTTACCAGTGGTCATATAAATAGTAAGCAAGGATTATAATAAAGATTACAGTTTTTTTTTTTTCAAAACTTTACACTCTGAAACGGAAAAAATCGAGCTTAATCTTAAGATAAATGATTTAATTGCGGACTCTGCACCTCAAATATCTAAACCCATAAAATAATTTCCCTTAGTTATAAATAGAGCTAATTTTTGGTTCCATACGTCAAAAAATATAAAGAGTATTGTTGGGAAAAAACATGTCAAATCAGAACTCATTTGTATTAGGATATATGTAAAATATAGCTAATTTCAAGCCGAAAAATATCTGACTTGTAAAATACGCTTTTCAATGAGAAAAGAAGGTTTTTCAGCTTTATGGCGAATATTTATGAAAAAATCTCCAAATATCACTTCGAGAAAAACGCAAATTGGTGCAAAGGTTACTTTATATTTGTAACTTGAACGAATAATTCTCTTGAAAGTTTCGATAGGACAAACAGAGAGAAATTTATTAGTTAAAGTATTATATTTATTTAAAATTTTAGATGTTTCTAAAGAAATAATTGATTATTCAAAAAATAATTATCAGCCGAATTTCGGAATTATTGAAAAAGATGATAAATTCTTTTACTAAAATAACAGAATTTATTCCTAAATCATGAAAAATGAAATAGATGAGACATGTTATTGCGCTTCGATAATAATCTTTGTTTTATCGAACTTTATTATTTGTCAAAGACCTTTAAACATCTTGAATTCATCAACTTCGACTCAATAGCAGGCTTTTTCGAAAAGTGTTTTTTTTTTACTCAAAAAGATATGTGTCTATTTGGAAAGATGTTTTTTGTAATTGAAAAAGGGTTTTTTTAAACAAAAATGTGCTCATGCATTATAATTTTTAACCCAAACAAAAAATAGCAATCTAATTAGCGCCACTTTGCTTTCGATCAGAAAAACTGCTGGAATATCCAAGAAGATTGATTAAAATGCTTCCATCGAGTTTTATTCAAGTGATTTATTTAGTTTTAAAATTATATTATCCAAAAAATTTTAATTATATATAATATTTATTTAATATTTGAATTATTAATCCCTGAATTGAAATTAAAGTTTTTTTCTCATAAAAAATACTCATAAAATATTCTAAAAATATCTTATTACCTTTTGGCCTAAATTTTAACTAGTTTTTAATTGTAAAAACAAATTATTGTATTAAAAAATTAATTTATAATTATGTGTAAAAATTAAAATTTTACTTTATTGATACACAAAATTTATATATATTTAAAAATTAAAAATCGTTATTTAAAATAAACTTACTAAAAAAATTACTAATTAGGATACTCTTCTATTAAATTTAATGCGGTTTATACCGGATCAGATCTATCTTAATTATTTTTAAAAGATAGATAAAGTCACAATGAGCAGATGTTATAAATAATAAAAATTGAAAGTTTGATATAAAAAAATTATCCTGATTAATACTAATTTGTATGTTAAATCTGATGATAGTTATATTGAGCTAATAAATTAATAAGTATTTTATATTTAATTTTCATTTCGAATTTTTATTAATATACTAATTTATTATATTTTGAATGATTTATAAGGTCAATTTATTTATTGATAGTGTAAAAATATACTGATTTCATGCTTAAAGAAATATGAAAGTTGATAATTATTTAGTTTTGATAATTGGAAATTTCGAGAACGAGACACAGAGTTAAAAAAATGCAACCAGGAAGAAGATTAATTTAAAAAGATACATCATTCGAACAAAATGCAACAAACAACAGTCATCTAAAATAAAAATTTAAGCAACTAGAGATTAGAAAATAGCAGTTTAAAACTAGATGTTCAAACAAAAAATTTGAAAATAGCAATTTTAAATAAGCAACCTTCAACTATTATTTCATAACTAGCGACTCACAACTCACAACTCACAACTCACAACTCACAACTCACAACTCACAACTCACAACTCACAACTCACAACTCACAACTCACAACTCACAACTCACAACTCACAACTAGAAACGCACGACTGGAATCTAGAAATTAAAAACAGGCATCAATTAGAAGATAACAGGCAGAAATTGTCAAAAAACAGGCTAAATTAAACTATTTCAAGTAAAAAAAAAAGCAAGCAAAAAAATAATGATACCATAAGTTAAAATTATAGCTAATAGAATCTAGCATCTAGTAATCAGTAAATAGAATAATTCAACAGGCAAACATTTTGAAGCAACAGGTTCAATTTGGTAGGTTATTAGCTACTATACACTAGAAAAAAACTATAGAAACAATCAGTATTCAACTAGAAATGAGCAAAACACAACAAGCACTATATACTAAGTTACTAACTAATAGAAAATGGCAAAAGGAAACATGAGACGAGAGACTAGCGTTAATAAGGACGCAAAAATAAACCAAAAAAAAGCACTATTTGTTAAGTTAAATTTTACTAGAAAATAGCAAATAGCGATCTGAAACATGCCACAAGAATCTAGAAACAAGTATCAAGCAACAGGAAATAGGCAAAAAGTACTATAGGGTAAGCTAATAGCCGCTGTCGACAAAAAAAACCCCATCAAGAATAAGCAACGAGAAATGAGATTCAATAGATATAATATAAACAAGAACAAGAATAAATCATTAGGGAAAATGCAGTATGCACCACACAAAAATATTCAATTTAAATACGGTAAGCTACACGAAAAAAGTGCTATGAGCCATATGATAAGCAGGAATAATAATTAATATATTATATAACAAAGATAAACTTGAATCTAAATTTAATATACTGAGCCATGAGTTTGGCAGCATTATTTGAAAATTAAGAGTAGAGGATGCCAGGAATTGAGGTTTAGGATACATATTTTGGAATAGTGGTATATAGATACATATGTGAATATTCTGTGATTTTGGTAATGTATAGAAGATATAGCATATGGAAAATCAAATATGCTATATGAGTTAATAATCAAGAAATAGGAATGAGGAAATTATTTTAAAAATATACATCAAAGGCTTCCATTTTATATTGTATTTTATTTTGTGTTTCTCAATTAAAATATTATCAGATTCGATAAAATTTCAAAATTTAGTTTCTAAACACAATCAAACCAGATTTTTTTATCATTATAATTATAATTTAAAAGTTTTTTTTGCAATATTTGTTTTAAAAATAGAAGGAAAGTAATGCTTGTGTAACAATATTTAAAAAATTGTTGGAAAAAAAGAACATTTTCTTTAAAATGGGAAAACGCTTATTCAGCAACAGGATTCTAGAAAAAATATGATAAATAATAAGCAACCAAATTTTAATAATATTTTTATTAATTTTATGCAATGTAACAATAAATAATGTAGGATTTTTTATTTAATTTTTTAAAAATATTTTAAAGAAAATAATTATGGTATTCAATAGATCAGGA
The DNA here is from genome assembly GCA_001953115.1 of Smittium mucronatum. NCBI lineage: Eukaryota > Fungi > Kickxellomycota > Harpellomycetes > Harpellales > Legeriomycetaceae > Smittium > Smittium mucronatum. Next base: position 16,692 of record LSSL01002008.1, read on the forward strand.
CCTTTATTAAATTTTATTTAGATGCATATTACACGCAAAATATCTGCTCTTTATAGCTATACGATATTTAATTTTTAAATAATTTATAATATTTTTTTTAAACCTAATATTTATGAATATAAAAAAGAAAATATATTATTTAAGCACATGATCCATATTTTTAATAATAATTTAACTTTCGAGTTATATTTTATATAATTAGATCATATTTCAAAATAAAATCGTTAATTTTCATTATATACACTTAGAATTATAACCAAAAAGGCTTTAAATTACACAAATTCAATTTTTTTCTTTTAAATATTCAAAATAAACCAGTAATTTATTTTATATTTTTTTAAATAAAATTATTAATAAGTTACTATGATATTCGCTAAATACATTATTTAAACCACAATTAATTTTTTCTGTTTATTTAAGTTAATTTTTTTTTAAAATTATAATACGCTATTCTTGAGATACAATTATTCATATTAAATCGTACTTTTTTTTCATAAATACCAAAAAAAATCATCGATTTTTTTGAAATCTTTCAAAATACAAAGGTCAATAAATATTAAAAAGATATACTTCAATCTTTATTTTTTTTTACAGGAAATTTATTATAAATTTAATAAAAATTTCTAAAAAATATGTTTAAAAAAAAAAATTGACTCAACTTCCCTCTGCGGCTCTAACAGATCAATATCTCGAGGGCTTTGATTCAAGGAATTGTATATTTAAATGAGATTCATCAAAAAATCAACTAAACTTTATTTAAATAATTTAAGAAAAGCCATTGAGGGAAATTAAAATTTCTAGGGTAAAATATATAAAAATATTGACTTTTTCTTATATTAACACAGATAGGTTAAATTTTGGGAATTATAATATAGAATATTTTACTTATAATTTTTTTTTTTGATACTTACCTTGAATCTTGGAACAAAAATATAAATAAAGATTATATATGGTGCATTATTAAAATTGAATTATTAGAAATAAATTTTTTTTATTTTTAAGTTTTTAGTTATCGAATATTTGATTTACACAAAGTTTACCAATAATAATTTTTATAAAAAAAATCTGTAATATCATAGAAATTAAAATTTAGTGATTTTAATCAAACAATATTTTTTCTTTCTTTATAAATATATAAAATTAAAAAACTCAAAAAAAAATTATTAGAATTGAATGGGCTAAAAATATGGGGAATTCCTGTATCTAGGATAAATAAAAACTAAATGCTCAAAATATATCCAAAATAGGATTTTAATAAGGTTTCAGCTGAAATAACATGCCTCTCTGTTCATTTTCATAGATATATTTAAAAAAATATGGATATTATGGATTATTTTAAAGACTGAGAAGATTAAACTTATCTTTTTTTAGAGTTAATGACAACTTTTTATAGAAGATGTAATATCTTAAATGTGGTTCTTTTTGTCACAAAATTTATTAAATCATATCAATACGATAAATAAATTTTATATGAAATCGATTTAAATAGTAAATGGGATATTTTAATTAGGATTAGAATTTTTAATACCAATTAGACCATTGGCTACATTTGGAACCACTTAAAACCAGAAAAATAAAAATAGAAAAACACACTGATATTAATACATTTTACCAATAGAAAATTTGCCTCTAAAATCCATATTTTTAATTACACAATAACATCATGGTTTATCTTAATATAAATTTTCCAAATTAGAAAAGCAGTAAAATTTTAGTAGGGGAATATCCGCACTCAAAGATAATATCCCATATATGGCAGATTCTTTGACATATCAGAAGTTTTACTAATAGAAGTTGTAAATTCACTTTTATGGGTAAAGTTGAATTTTTAATGAAATGATTACTATTCGCTGTGAGTATTATTTTAAAAATAAATAAAATGTCTGATTGTGGCTAATTAAGAAAAAATTCATTTAATTATGAATATTGTTGGTTTAATTTATATTATAAAAATTACTGATGAAAAATGAAAGCTCACTAGATTCTATAATAAGATATCGAATATTTGGCTCTGAGTTACTATAAAAAATCCTTTTAAATTAATTTAGTATATACTAATATTAGTTCTTTAAGCCCTAAATGAAAAGAGGCATAATTACAGAATCTCTTTTAACTAAACAGAATGAAAAAAATAATTGAGGGCTGCTATTGAAAATGCAGCACTATCGAACCTAAAAAATTAAATTTTCGATAAAGATATCTTCAAATTAAATATGAATTGTCATCAGTTAAAATCATTTAATTGTTTAATACTTTAATTTATAAACTAAAGAGGTTTGAGAGTTAGATTCGCTAATACAGGTAGATGAATCTTAGTGTGGATGCCATTTTGACTTACGAGTACTGGACTATCAGGCGTGTAAAAATTTAATTTATTTGAGTTTCTTAATTTAGATTTTATATCGTTATTATTTTTAATAAAGTAAAATTTCGCTATTATTTACAATGCAGTCATCATTAAAATATTTTTTGGAGTACATTAAAACAAAATTTATTTAGAGTTTTTGATAGCGGTAAAGATATAGGGGTGTTAAAATATGGTTTTGAGGCCGTATTACCTCTCCCACACATCAATATTGAAAATTTAAGCCTATTTTTCTGTTTTTAAATAGATGCAATAAGATAATAGTCTTTCTCTAAATATCACAAATTTAGTTTCTAAATTGGTTTATTTAATAAATAAAATTTATTGGGAAAATTCGAGATGAATTAATTTTTCCACAGTCTATTGTTGGTGACAGATAGTTGGCAATGACGGCATATCATGAGCTCAAACCAAAGATTGATAGTTTAAAACCTCCTATTATTTATCTTAAATTTTATTTTATTTAAACTTATTTTACACTGTTAGGAAAGTTGGAGTAAATTGTGCTGTATATTCCCGGTGTAACAATAGATATAAATTTAGTGTTTTATATATTTTAAAACACGAGGTTTTACACTAAAAAAATTATTCATATTTATACACAATAATCTTTTCTCTAAATAAACCAGATATTTGAGTTTACATAAATAAAATC
>LSSL01002010.1:0-23307 GCA_001953115.1 Smittium mucronatum
TTTTGTATATGCCCAAAAATTTCATCTTTGGATTTTGAGCGCCTAATACCAGCGCTTGGTATGTGCACATCTGTTACAAGCATGTCAAATACTTTTCCATTTTGATATTTTCCATGAATAATTCCAGATATCCAATTTTGTGAAGATTTAAATTCGCTTATTTGTAGTCCAGATTTATTCCTGACAGCCAATAGTAGCCCAGTGCCACCTTTCGCAATGTCAGTTTTAGCCTCAATACAAGTGTATCCGGGCAGTCTGTATCTGAATAATTTTTTATTTAAAAATGTTTCCTGGAGTGCCAAAATATCTGGCCGGGCAGAGTGGAGATAGTACCCAAGCTCTTCTCCGGAATTTTTAATGCCCCTGACATTAAAGGGCATAATTCTGAGCTTATTATTAAGCCCATAATTTTGGGCATTTAATTTGGGTCGTATTTCATTATTTTCATTATTCGATAAATCATTATTCATCAAATTTACATTTTGATGATTTGCGCCAATGGAATTCGCGGATCGAAATTTTTTATTTTTTTCCAGTCGAATTTTGGCATGTAGAGATTTTTCGATTTTTTTTATTTCATCTGGGCGCAGATTTATTTTTTTGTGGTCGCACGACCAAATCTCGTGACGCCATTGGCCGTTGCGTTGTTTTAATTTTTTTATTATAAACTCATCTTCCCCCAAGGAAGAGTTATAGTTAATATGCTGTTTAACTGTATGCTTTTTGGGCCCTTGTGTTTTGAGCACGATTAGTTTATCTACTCTTTTTCTTGGATTTTTTTGTTATTTTGTTATATCGTTAAATGTTTTCAATTTAATTAATTCTTAATTTCGATGATCGATTGAGCTAATCATATAACTGGCTCTATTCGACCATATTGATCGTCTACATCGATTTCCGATTAATAAGGTATGTCGGAGTTTATTTTTTCATTCTCGTAAAAATCAGTCTCATTTTTTATCGATGGGCTCGAATTTTCTTTGCCTATAGTCTTAGCAGAGAACGAGTTGAGCATATGTTAAAATCGACATAAGAAGATGCATTCTTGATCTTACTGTTGCCAGATATCAATATTTTTCCACTAATTATTTCATGCCTTTGAGAAATAACTGCTTTAAGGTTTTTGAATTGAGTACCCTCGGGTTTATTAGGCATAATTTTAATTAGAAGGTCTACTTCTATATTAAAATCAGATTTTTTTTGTTTTTCGATGGTAATTTCATAGTCCTCGAAGCTTCCCGAGATATCTTCAGTTTTTTTGCTATCAGGGTTTATTTCGACACCCTCTTTAAAATATTTGTCATTAAATTTTATTCCAAAATTTTGAATTTTCTGATTTTTGGGGATGGTCTTTTGACCGGTCGTTCCCCTCCTGCGTTCAATTAACTTTTCAGCTTTTTTTATCGAGGTAATTGGCCCTTTGGATTTAAACGGAATCGAGTTACTTTCATTATTAATCGCTGATTTCCCCCTCTTTTTAAGCTCCGGGCACACCGACTTCCAATGTTCCATATTTTTGCAGTAGCTGCAAGCCTTCTTGCAACCTTTGTAGAAGATATTGATTTTACCTTCCTTGCGATCGAGGAAGCTCAGCAAAACTGTGTTTTTATCATCATTTTTTTAAAAAGAATCTTAATTCCATATGTCAGATATTCTATGGTCCTCTTTTTGCACCATGCGTTAATGTCGCATATAGCTCCAAAAGGTGAAAGATCTTGGTTGATTAGTTATGCCATATCTTTTATTCCAAGATCCCCACAATTGAGGATTTTGATAATCACAATATCTTTCTCTATCCGAACTATTTGGTACAACTCTTTCCGCTTTTTATTAAAGAATAAAGCCTTAGAAATAAGGATATTGGCATCATCTGTATTATTAAAAATAAAACACGTTATTTTTTCCCTGGGGTCATCCTTTCTCATGTGGTATATGTCAGATATATACCGGGAGATATACTTGATGCCATTTACATAGTCGTCCCCGAATTGGCTCGAGGAACAGCCTATTTTACAATCTGATCCGCCAAGACAGAACTTTAGACATCTTTGTTCCCCGCCATGAAGCAGATGTTTAACAGAGACCTCTGAATAGAGGTCATGTCGATAATGCTTTGGAATTTGAGTGTGTTTTTTTGGGGGGTTTTATTGTTTTATAGTTTTTTTGGTATAATGATTTTTTGACTTATTTTGGGTATCTTCTGAATATCGGCCCTGAGGCCCAGGAAAGTTTACCATCACTTGGTTTTGAAGACCCGCGGTGGGCTTCCTTGCGGCCTTATCTTTGCCAACCTTCGACCATAAAGACCTGGTGCGTTTAGAGGGTCTTGGCTCCTCCATAGTTGATAAGTTTAAAACAAAAAAACAAAAGGACTTTATGTGTTTTCTTAATTTTTTTTTTATGGTCTTTTGACTCTTTTTGTATTTAAAAGCGTTGGGTGATCGATAAACACTAAATTCAGATAGTCTGTATGCAATATACAGCCCTCTAATGCTGTCTGGGCAGCTTTTAGCAGATGGCTTAGTGTCGATAATATAAAAAATGGGAATAGAAAAATAAATTTTTTTTGATAATGGAATTCTGCACTTTTATTGGCTAATTCAGTTTAAAAAAATCTAAAGGAGAGAGAGAGATCCCGTTGAGAGCAATTTAATAAGATATGGTAGACAATATCAGAAAATATAAAAGGGATTAACCTTTTTAACTTGCGAAAATTATTTTTATTCATCTTGTTCTCTCAGCGATACAAATAATCTAATTAATATCGATCGATTAATTCTAATAGTTTTTTTTTATCTTGTATCTATGTATAATTATACAGCCTTCATAGAGCTATAACGTTAAGAGGATATCATTAAAAAACAGTATTCATAAAAATGAAATACAGGTGCTTTATTAGTCAATTCAATCACAGAATTTATAAGAAAAAACCAACGCTTTCTTACAAAAAAAAAAAAATTATAATTAAAACTTAAAAAAGGGATGAGAACGACTAAAAACGTAGAAAGGAGAAATAAAAAACATCATATATAGGCCAAATTTGCCTTGAGAACAACATTGGTTTTATAGAAAAAAGAAAAAAGCGAATCAAAAACTTAACAACTATAAAATGGCCGCAAGCCGATACATCTGGATCCTATCACTAATTTTCCTCGGCCTTCTTCTTATGGGGACACTTAAGGTTCTTGCAATTGTCGTTGCAGCATGAACTGCCTTCACATTTTTTATGTGGGCAGTTGGGGTTTGAGCAACAATCGTTGTTACAAGCATCTCCAGCGCATTTCTTATGGGGGCAGTTGGGATTTTTGCAATTGTCATTGCAGCATGAACTGCCCTCACATTTTTTATGAGGGCAGTTGGGGTTTGAGCAACAATCGTTGGTACAGACATCGCCAGAACATTTCTTATGGGGGCAGTTGGGATTTTTGCAATTGTCATTGCAGCATGAACTACCTTCACATTTTTTATGTGGAAAGTTGGGGCTTGAGCAACAGTCGTTGGTACAGGCATCTCCAGTACACTTTTTGTGAGGACAATTGGGGTTCTTACAATTGTCATTACAACATGAGCTCCCAGTGCACCTTTTATTTGGACAATTAGGGTTAGAACAACAGTTGTTGGTACAAGAGTTACCAGCACATTTCTTATGAGGGCAATCGTGGTTGTTACAATTGTCGTTGCAGCATGAGCTACCCTCGCATCTTTTATGAGGGCAGTTGGGGTTTGAGCAACAATCATTAGTACAGGAATCACCAGCGCATTTCTTGTGTGGGCACTTTAGGTTTTTACAATTGTCATTGCAACACGAGCTTCCGGTACACTTCTTGTGTGGGCAGTTGGGGTCAGAGCAACAGTCGTTGTTACATGAATCACCAGCACATTTTCTGTGAGGGCAGTTGGGATTCTTGCAGTTTTCATTGCAGCATGAGCTACCCGAATACTTCTTATGCGGGCAGTTAGGGTTGGAACAACAATCATTGGTGCATGCATCTCCTGCACATTTTTTATGGGGACAGTTAGGGTTCTTACAATTGTCATTGCGACACGAACTACCAGAACATTCCTTATGTGAACAATTGGGGTTCCTACAATTGTCGTTACAGCAAGAATCTCCAGCACATTTCTTATGCGGACAATTTGTATTTCGGCAATTATCATTGCAACATGAGCTGCCGGTACATTTTTTATTTAGGCAGTTGGGGTTAGAGCAATAGTCATTAGTGCAAGAATCGCCACCACAAGGTTTATTTATCAAGTCTGGACTGGGCACAGCTCCAAATTTAAAAAATCTATCCCGTGGGTTAAATGTAGGTCGAGGTCCGTTAAAACACCCACTGTGTGCATACTTATCCGAAGGACAGCATTCTCCGATATTATTCCCGGCATTGCATTCTCCGCAAGTATCTCTTTCATCAGCTTGATTTCTTGGCTTACCCATATTGCTATAATCTGATTATTATTATATCTATTCGATACCCTTTGATAAAAGTATAATTGAAATATTGTTATAATGTATTATTTTTTTTTCTAGATTAATTTGGCAATTAAATCGACATTTGGCCTCTACTTATAGCTTTAGATTTCACCACAATTAGAAGCTTTACTCTTAGAATTGCATTCATCATATTGTGATGGTACTTAAACCTCAAAGCCTAATCATTTAGTTTGTTAGAACTGGAAAAGCAAAGAAATTTGAATTTAGGATTTTCAGTTCTTGGCAAAGAATTTTACAAACGTGAACATCATTTGATTCATAGTAAATGAACTCTAAATCAAAAAATTATCTTTATGGTACAGCATAAATATCTCAAAATCTGAATATTCAAGGACACTAAATATGGTGATTTATGATGATTAGAACTTTTTTTATTATATACATCATTGGATAAAGCGTATGAACACCAATGCGCAAAAAATTAATTTTTTTGTAATTGAAACAGAATGCTATCCAATAATCGTATATTTAATTTTTTGGGAATATTTCAAATTCAAGTCAGTAAAAATCTAGTCAAAAAATATCTGTTTTCAAAAGGAATCTATCGCATTTAGCTTGAGCATCAGACAATTTGCTTATCGAATTAAAGAACCTAAAACCGTAGCTATTCTTTAACCCTTTCAGGGGCGATGGCACAAAAAATGGCTTTCACTTTTCGCTCAATGTTATTATTAGTTTAATTTTATTTGTATACCATTGGGCTGATAATATTTTTAAACCAATTGGAATTGCAAATATACGCAAATAGGGGCAAGGCACAAATTTGGGCCCGGAAAGAGTTAATGTCAATAGACTTAATTGTACCATTATTTTTTGCCAATACTTTCGCAATTTTACTCTTTGTAGAAGAATTTATGCTTTATTGGTCATCTGACCAGAATTTCTAAATGGGTCTCTTTAATTCCATCAAATAAAAGTAGTCAGATCCCTTCACCTTTAACCCTTTCAGGGGCAATGGTGCAAAAAATGGCATTCACTTTTCGTTCAATGTTATTATTAGTTTAATTTTATCTGTATACCATTGGGCTGGTCATATTTTTGAGCCAATCAGAATTGCAAATATACGCAAATAGGGGCAAGGCACAAATTTGGGCTCGGAAAGGGATAAACAATTAAATGGGCCTTTTATTAGCCCTTTTAGCCCCTTGGCCACCAGCATACTCTACATTCCCATTTGCTAGATTTTGAAAAAATCTATCTTTAAGATTTAAGAAAATAGCTCTTGGAATGATAACGTGACCCAAAATAGCCTTAATTAGAGTTGATATTGGCCATAAATAATCTCACAATATATTCTACCCCCGGAGGAAGAGTTTCGTCTCATTTTTACTCTTTAAAAATTAAGTTGCTTATTTTCAAATAAGGGAGATTCTCTTCGAGGGCGGTCACTTCTCTGTTTAATTTTTATTATTTCTTAATTTGGAAATATACCACTAATACAATGTATAGAAATATCAAATATTCTTAAAAATTCTAATTAATTTTTGCCATTGGAAAGTTTTGGAAAATTAATTAAATTTCGCCTACTAATAACATTATTATGTTATATAAAAATAAATTCACATTTAGCCAATTTGACAAATATTTAAAAAAAATGCCCGATCTCGAAAGGAATATTCTATATTTGAAATTCATGACGTCTACTAACCAATAATATTTATGAATTCAAATTGAATATATGCCCAAAAAGCAATTGGCCAAAGATAAAACGACTTTTAGGGGCTCGGATCTTAAGTCACAATACAAACGCGACAGCATTAGTAATAATTTTACAATAATCGTCTTAAATGTACGCCCTAATATAAAGGCCTGATATTTACCAAAAGCTTCAAAACTGTGAATTGCTCTAAATTGATGGTAATTGGACTTTGTAATTTTGTAAAAAAATCATCATATATTTTTCATCTATTTTACAGTTGATAGTGTTAATTCAGTATTATATATTTTTTTAACAAAAAAGTTCTTGAATCATATCCCACAAAAATTTCAGTATATATATTAATGAGGTTCTATTTTCATTTCTTTCGAATTTATACTCCTTTAAATCTATAAGGGTAGTAAAAAAATACAACTCATTTTATAATATATAGTTTCTATTCATATTTAGGCTGATAAGTCTTAATATTTATGGTTAAAAATTTTTATAAATAATTCAGTATCAAAGTACGAATTTTTGCTTTAACCATATGATTATAGAAAAACACTATGTCCATAAAAGAATATTTATTGTTAATTTTATGGCCTAATCAAATTCATTGGATTTGATTTCCCATAAGACTCAGAAGTAGACAAATCAGACTCAATAGTTTGATTATTGTGTATTAGGGCACTATAAATAAGCATCAAAATTTTAGAAATGAAAATAAAAAAATTATTGATCCAATGATGCCATAGTCAAGTTAAATATTCAAAATTTAACTATAGCAAAGCTAAGTTATTTTCATGCATATATTTATATTAAGATGACTTATATAATTTAACTAAGCTCGTTTCAATACTGAAAATATATCCATAATACGCGGGGCTATTTAAAGGTCATTATTTGATATTTCTTTTACAATAGTCATATAATAAATTGCCTTTTTACACAAAAAATTGTCTGATGGCCATAAATAATCAGTGATGTTTAGAAGAGTTGCGTTTTCAATAAAAAATTTGTGTATCTAAATGAGGTGATTAATAGTTATATTCAAACTTCGGATTATTTTGAATAAAACTTCATTATTTTCTATAAAATATTGTAGTATATCCTCATTAAAATGGGATTTGACAATTAAAAAGGATTTCAATAATTCTTATATAAAGGAATGGGCTTAAAATCGTTGGAACTTTGTAACAAACAACGAATTTAACTGCTACTAATACCAAGTTTGCATTTGATTATGAAATTTTTTGATTTGACACTTTCATTTAAATCCTCTTGCTAAAAGTAATAGAATACAATATAGGGTTCATCAAAGTATTATATAAATAGTATCCAAACTTATTACCTTTTATGTATTTTGGGGCTTAAATAATCTAAATCTATGCAATAGAATAAGAGCTTAGCAGATTTATTTTCAAAATCAGTATTTTTTTGTTCAGCATGAAAATTAATTGCACTCTTTAGATTTTTTCATGATTCTATAATTACTGAAGTATGATAATTGAATTAAAAATCAACATAAAAATAGATATCAGCTCTTTGAATTGAAGTAAATAAATAATACATACCCCAAACTCGAATAATATCTATTTATCTACATATATATGTTTAAAATTTTTTAATAAAAAATTCCCAACTTTTGCAATTAAAAATGCCTATAACTTATTTTGGAGTATTTATCCAAAAATTATAAGAACTGAAAAAAAATGAAATTTGCTTTAAATATATTAACATATCAAGAACAAAATATGCAATATTTGGGATCAACTTTTCACCGATGCCAAAAAGATATATTTTTTATTAATTAGGATAAATAATGCCTGAAAAAACTTCACAATACAATAAAATCTGTAAGATTTGATATGATTTGTATTATTTGTTTTTTCCCCTCTCAATTTCCTGCAAGTTTATAAATATATCTTAAATAAAACAGCAGATTGAATTTATTAGCTTTTTTGATAGACTTTAATCGATATTTTCCCAATCGCATTGAAAAATTTACACCATTATTCGTTAATAACCTTTCAGAAAATAAATATTTTTCTTTAAATCAAATAAAAGATTATGAGCCAGTTAAATTACTTATTAAACTTATCAGAGTTTATTTATTCTTGTACATAAAAACCTATACACTTTTATTGGTAGAATTTGTTTTCTATCACATAAATTCCAATGAATAACATATTTTTATAAGTGTGGACTTTTTAATGTGTGCCTTATTAAAAAGGGATACACATCTTAGTTACCAGTATTCCGGATTAGTGTATTTTTGAATAATTTTTTTTTTGACAAATAATCTTATAAATTTGATTATAAGGAAAATCAGAAATATTTTTTTATGTGATCGATTAATCTTCGAATGTTGTACCCAATGATAATGTTTACTTAATAAGATTATATTATGTTTACTAAATAACATACATGAATTAAATTCTAATTTCAATAATAAAAAATAGAATGGGGATAATTGAATTTTATAAATAATTTGACACATGTGGCGCCAAAAAATTTCTTTTTCTAAATATATATCTTCGAAAAAAATTGAACCTCTGGTCTAAAGAAATATGAGAATCTCATTACTATTTCAAAAAAAAAAAAAAATTTACTTTTTCTAATTAGCAAGTAGTTATTCAAAATTAGAAAAATACAAATGTATATTGAAAGTTTCTTAAGATAGTTAATAAAATATTCAAGGATTATTAGAAGAATTGCTGCAAACAAATTTTATTAAATTAAAGTTAGATATTTTTATTAAAAAATTGAAATAAGTTTTAAAAAAAATGAGGGGTGGGGATAAATAATTAAAATAATATTCTGCTGACGAATAAAAATAAGAAGCAAATATTGCTAGAATAAAAAAAAGGGAAATGTTTTTTTATATATAAATTCTTCATCGCAAACCCTGGAATGGGGATTTTTTCCAATATTTTAAGTGAGGGGGGTTTCAAAAAAAATTTAAAAAAAGAGAGGCTACATAAGCTAAAATCAACAGGGGGGGGCTGAAAATTGGGACTTAGAATCTGTTAATGACTTCCAGGAAGTTTTAAGCCAAGTCATTTTAATAATTTAAAATTTAATATCTCAGGTAATTTATATTGACTCATTTTTTTTATAACCGAATTTATTGTAGAAAATTATTTATTGTAGAAAATCCATTTTAGTCCACTCAACTTTAATCCAAAATTATATAAAAAAACAGTATTATTTTAATTATTGGTGGTTAAATATTTTTTTCAAATATAATAAAATGGAAATAATACAATTTATTTATTTTTTTAGTTGCATTTGAGAATTCCGAATTTTTTTTACATACTTCCATTGAATAAAATTGGTTTTTCCTCAAAAGCCGGAAAAAATATATTCAGGCTTAATTGGGCGACCTTTTTGACTTCACTCATTCATTTGCTGTTCCAAAAACGACCTTGTATTTTTTACTCTATTTTGTGAACAAGCAATTGTCATAAACAATAAATTCAGTACACTCATTTAATGTTTCATCCAATGAGGAAATCTTCCCATAAGCATAATTGACTTTTAGAAAATAGAAAATGGTATAAATAGGAAGCTTAGACATTTTGGAATGGCTAAGCTTTTCAACTTATCTTTTTCCCTATCTTTTATATTTTTAACTAGTATATCCTTTTACCTTTTATCATTAAAATTATCCCATTAAACCTGATCCTATCAGCAATAATATTAAGCACTTTTTTTTCTAGTTACCAATTCATTTGATGGTTAATTAGGCTTATAAAATTATTAGGAATTAAATTGAATTGAATATTTTAATTATAGGATAGTGATAGCTATAAAATAAAACTTGTCCTAAAAGGGTAAAAATGAGACATTTCTAGTAGTACAATCTTTGTGAAACCACGAAAGAAACACCATTGTAAAATATTATTGGTAATTTATGATTGCTTAAGTAAAGTTTTGATCAAAAAAAAATTACAGAATTTTTTCTATATTTGCGGGAAAAGATTATGATAAAAGATAGATTCTATACATATTTTCCAGTTTTTGCAGAAATTTTCAGGTTTTTTCTACAGATTAACGCCAACTTTATTTCATTTATGATATAAAATTTAAAAAATGTACAATCACCCCAAATAAAATTTGATATTGGTTTAAATTTAAGATTTATCTCCCCATTTAATTTTAATATGGTATGTTTATTTATTTTTCTTGAAAAAAAAAAGGTCCCTGAAAAATAAAATATTTAAAAGTTAATATCAATTTTATTTGCCGGTAATTATTAAAAAATCTCAATATATATAAAAAATATCATTTTATATTAATTTGAAAAAAATATAAAGTCTGCAAATTTATACAGATTCACAATTCAGATATAACCTGGATCCTAATATATATGTATATATATGCGATTATGTTTGAATTAAATAAGTTTTTTATCAATTTTTTTAAAAAATCGATGCTTCTTAACTAAATATGATGATAATATAAATTTATTAAATATTATTTTAAATATTATCAGAAATTTTAACGAATTGTTATTTTTTAAAAATATAATGTACTCTTATCTACACCTTTAATAGAAAATTTTGAAAAAAAGTGGAACCAAATCAAAAAAAAAGCGAATGCAATTTGGGAAAAGTGAAACCGAATGAAAAATAGGTAAAATTCAATTCAAAACAAGTGAATTGGAATCTTTCATAGTGCATCCTAGTAAAAAAAAGTGAAAGTGAATACGAATTAGAGTAACCAAATACGAAAAAAGTGAATTGAATTATAAAGAAAGTGGGCCCAAATCGGTAAATTTAAAAAAATTCCATTTATAGGTATTTTACTATGTTCTTAAAATAACTAAAAACTCAAAACTAAGAGTCCTATATCTTTTTTAATTTTACCAAATTCATATTCACTTTCTATAAATTAAAATTACAATTCCAATTCGAATTTAATTTTTTATTAATTGCTCGCTATAATTTATATTCAATTTCACTTTTTTTTAATATAATGACTACGAACGATATTAATTCGCTATTTTCGAATTTATTTTTACTCATTTTTCAATTTTTTTCAATTTTTTTGATTTGGTCCCACTTTTTCAAAATTCATTAGAAAAGGCGTAAAATATAATCATTTTGTATAATTATATTTATATAAAAGACATGGAGATGTTCTAAAAAATTTAATTAATAAGCCTTAAATGCTCATGGAAAAACATATATAACTCTCAAAATGGTGGATAAATTAAATATTTTGAGAGATTCATTCAAAAAGAAAAAAAGAAATAGCATGAGGTCTCTAGGTAAAATAACTACATTCCCCTGTATGAAAATAAAAAAAATTATCAGAATATCTCGAGTGATGGTTTAATTTTCAAAAGAGACTTTAAAAATTGATAAAATACATTTCTCTTCAGAAAAAACTAGCTTTTTTAAAAAAATAATATATCTTCATCAATACAATTTAGCTCTTAATCTCATTAAATCTCGAAATAATTTCATCTAGTTATAATTGCATATAGATTTCACATTCATATCCTTCCCCTTATTTGATCATGCTACTTTTTCTATTTTTCTATTAGTTTTTTTAATCTTCTTTTTAATTTTTAATTTTATTTACTGCTTCTTTCTTACTTTATCTCAATAAAAATCATTATATTGTTATTTTTTAACATGACTGTGATAAATGATGTTTTTTTTATCATTTTTATCATTTTCTAATTTACAGTTATTTAATTAGATTTACTAAGAATATTATTATATTTTTTTACCGTCTTCAAATTCATTAATTAAATGAAAAAATTACAAGATGCACAAAAAATAATCAACTGATTTCAAAATACCACCCCTTTATAAAAAAACAGTTGATAACCACCTATTATCATCAAAGAAGTTTTTTTTGGCTAGATGATGAATTATTTCTGTCATCTTAACTCAGTTTCTATGTAATAAATAAAATTGGCTGCAATTAATTTTGAATATAAAAATCATTATTAAAATACCCAAAAATGAAGATTATTATCTAATATAAAGCTCCCAGACATCATATTTTCAATGCTTTAAAATAAGTTTTCTCTTGATGATAAAATTACTGTTGGAATTTATCTGTAGAAAAAACTAGGAAAAAATAGATTAAGTCTAGAAATTTCCTCAAATCCATGAAAAAATGTTTAGAATCTATTTTTTTGCCAGAAAATTTTCTCTGAAAATTTTGGGAAAACTACGCAATTTTTTTTGAAATAAATTTTTTTTCTATTTTTATTTCTTTTGGCTAAAAATTAACTTATCAATTAATAAATTTTTATAGAAGCTGTTCTTTCGATGTATTAAAAAGATCTTATAATATAGATATGAAAATTTTATAATCTTTCAGGACTTGTTAAATTATAGATATCGCCATCCCATAATTCAAATTAATAAATTTACTGTATTTGATAATAATTTGATAATCCTTGTAACCTATTAATATAAAATTTTAAATAGCAAAAAAAATGTTATCAGAATATTTTTTGGTTTCAAATTAGAATTAAAAATACAAAGTCGTTTATTGGAACAACAAATGAATTAATTAAATAAAAAAATGATCAAAAAAGCCTATAAATAATTTTTTTCGGAATTTTTTCTAAATTATAGGACAGAAATGACAGATGAAAAATAGATTTTATGAATATTTTGCAGTTTTTGCGGAATTTTTCAGATTTCAGCTATTTTCTATTATTTTTGTGGAAATCCCACATTTAAACATAAAAATAAAACCACTTCAAGTTTAAATAATTAATATATTTTACAAATTTTAAGATCTGCATGTGATGATATTGCAAGATCCAAGATCTTGATTTAATTACCTTGTAATTTACTCATTATATAGGGATTTTAAAAAATTAATCTTATTTTACATGTTAGTTTTATTTTTATATAAATAAAAATAATAAAGATTTAGATCAAATTAAACTCAGACTAAAGGTTCAAAAACAAAAATCACATATTTTAAATCTATTGAGACCTTTTTTTGGTTAAAATAACATATTCAATGGAATTTATAACAAAAAGTATAATATTTGGATGAAAAAATTATAGAATACGCAAACCTCAGGGCTTTCTTGATAAAAATTGGAGCTATTTAACAACAATATATCAAATTTAGAGGTTTTATATCACTCACAACTAACCAAAATTTCGCATTTCCTGGAAAAAAAACCCTGGAATCTAAAAGAATACAGATTACCACAAAGAGTTAATATAATAAAAACTCAATTAACCAAATAAATTCACATCCAAAATAAATTTCTGCGATAATGGTTTATAATTTTTGTTGAAAAAATACTCTAAAATTTTTAAATGCCCTTATTAATCGAGTTTTATACGTCTATTTTCTTTTAAAGTTCCAATATATGCTCTTTGGTGTTTTGAGTTTGAACCTCATAAAAGATTAATACTTTCTCACTAGTCCATTGTTATGAGGCATGTATTATTTAGTTGATGTTTTAAATAATTTTTCATTTATTTTTATTTCGAGCTGGGTGTACTCCATGGGATACAGTATACTTATGGGTCATAATAATTAACTTTAATTTAATTTACCGAAGATGACGAAATACAAAAAATTATATGTATGATATATTTGCAGCTTTCGGTGATCATTTTTTATTGAAAACCGCGAAATATTCTTATGTAATTTTTTTATGTTTTTTTACAACTTAGAATAAAAATTTCAAAAAAAGATTATTGAATTATCTATATCAGTGATTTTTATTTGAGTTACTACCTAGAAAATTCAACTATATAGGGACCAAAAAATATTTTCATAAAAGAGCTATTAAAATTTTTATAAAAAAATTTAAAAAAAAAACTTGCAAAAATGGAGATCGAGTATAATTATTCAGTGATTTTTTCCAAAATGACTTATTTTAAGAAAAATTTCAAAGATTTTATTTTATCCTTGTTAACTAAAATTTAGGTAGAATGTGATAATATCATCAAATTTTTAAATCATCTTATAAAGTACTTGAAAGTTAGGCTCTAATGCATTTTGATGAATATTTTCCATCGCAGATATATGTTTCAGACATTTAATTTAATTGTTTGTATTTCAAATACTCTTTATAATTGTTTTATATTAACACTATAAGTAAAACTGAAATACCTTTTTGTCTATAAAAAGGGGTGCTCGTTTCATTGTGACTTTCAACAAAACTGAAGTTATTTTTAAATTCCATTATTAACAAGAATTAATAAATTTCTAATTTATACAGGTCGTTTTTTAAGACTTTACTTTTCACTTTTCAATTTTTTATTTTCAAATTATTCTATAAATAGAATTTTCATTTTCTAATGCACTATTAAATTAAAATAAAAAAATTCATAATATTTAAACAGACTAACATTTTGTGAAAATAGGGCACATATCTGTATTTTTTTTGTCTTCTCGTAATTTTTTGGGAAACCGCGATAAAATTTACTTGTGTTGTGCTTTAATCAAGGATTAACATAAATAATATATTTTTGTTTATATTTTTATTTATATTTTTATTTATATTTTTATTTATATTTTTATTTTTATTTTTATTTTTATTTTTATTTTTTAAGTATAGAATAAAAGATGCAAAAAAAAATTCACCATTTCCTTTTCTGATTATAAAAATACTTTAATATGATCTAGATTTTTTTAAAGTTCATTTTTTATCAATAAAGTTATTTTTTATCTTTAACTAACGTAATTATTTATGATTTTGTTGTCTATATTTAAACCAAATTAACGATATTTTTAAAAAAAATTATCGTGTTATTATTTATTTTTTCTCGTGTAAAATACATTCTCAAAATTTTCTTTCCTGAGAGTACATTGGTAACTAATTCAAGAATATTAGTTTTGATAATGCTACATTTCTCCTATCAGTTATCAAAATTCAATATATTTCGAATCAGTATCATTTTTTAAAATGTGCTTTTAAGTATAGATTAAAACCATTTTCATATTTACTTCCTTTAAAAAGTTAATATAATATATCTCTAACAGAGCTTCAAAAAATTTAAATAGTATTTTCATAAAAAAATTTAGGAATTTTTCTTTTTTGAGGGACTCAAATCACTAAATCCCAAATCACCAAGATATACATATATTATTTTGTTCAACCTAAAGATAATTAATAAATCGAATAGTTTTCTTCGCGATAAGTTTTAATTTAATTATAATTTTAATTAAAAAATTGGATAATTTAGGTGCCTATAAAAAATTTTAAAAAAAATATGTCCTCGATAAAAATAAGATTGTAGAAACATTATTTTTTAAAATTAAATTGAAATATTTTTTCTCTATAGCTGATAATCACACAAAAAACCGTAATAACTAAATAAAAATTTTAGATATAGGGAAAAAAGTTCAATTAAATCACTATAAAATTTTCTGTGGCTTTTTTTAGTAATATTAATATTTTTTCTGCCTAATCGTTTGCGAGATTCAGAATTTAGTTAAAAGGCACAAATAAACCTTCATAAAAAAAACTCTATTTTTTTTAAAAAATACATAGAAATAATTTTCGCGAATTAATTTTTCTGAAAAGTAAATAATAATATAGCGTTCTAGACGAAGAAAAAGTCATAATATAAACTATTAATCAAATATTGATAAATTAAAAAAAAGAATTACAAGGGAAAAAAATTAGTAAATATATTACCGATTATGATTCCATTTTTGATAATTAAAAGCAATTTAATAAAAAAATTATTAAAAAAAATATATATCAATTCAGCTATGTATATATAAAACAAAAAAAAGTTATAAATGAGCCAAAAAAGGAATTTTTTTTAAAAAAATCTGTTAAAATACAATTTTTTTAGAAACAGAGACTATAAAAAGGTTAGTATAAAATACATAAATATCAATATATTTGAAAAAAATACAATTAATTTGTAAAAGAGGGTAATAATTAGCTAATGGAAGATGATGAAAGAATATATATGAATTTTAGAGTTGACAAAATCACATATTCGATATCGATAAGTCTCTATATATAGTTAAATAATTATAAAAAAATTATTGGAAAGATTTTATTGGTGATAAGATTCATATTATATTGGTAATCAGTACAATATAGAAATGTTAATGATATTTAATTGAGATGATATAAATTTTACTTGAGATTTTGTTGATAAAAAGATGGAATCTGATAAAAATTGAGATGAGATAGCTCAGGAGATTTTGAATATTAAAACTAAATTTAATTTGGAAAATGTTTAAATTTTTGCTAATTTTTTTTATTTAATTGCCTTAAATATTATCCCAACCCTAATTTTCAAAAGGTCCAAGTAAACTTTGTGATATTTTTTTTAAAAAATTCGAGATTTTTATGAATAGAGAATTTTATTTTATTAATCTGATTAAGTTTCTTAATGAAAATTTTATTATGAATCAAAATATTTTAAAAATGTTATTTTTTCTCATACAAGGGGGTTGGATTTTTTTTTCCAAGAGATTACATACTATTTTTTTTGAATAATTGTATTCCAATTTTCAATTCTTTTTCATTTTGTGCGTTTTGGATCTCTTTTATGTGCATTTACGGGTTTTTAATTGACGCTCTTAAAAAAAAATTATCCGGAAAAGATAAATAAAATTATAAACAATGGTTTTACTTGAGATTTGAACAAATTTTTATCAAATAAGAGCCCTTTTAAACTCATTAATACTTTAAGTATATGCCAATGGTGTATTTAGTTAAAAAAAGTGAAAAATCAATTTAAAAAATCAACCATACACATAGGAGAAACTATAAAATACCGAGTTTTTTTACCATATATAATAAAAAATGTCGGAATAATAAAATTAAATCAATACAAACAAATAAAAATTGGGAAAATACTCACTTAATAATTGTTTGAAATCTCATCTATAGAAAAAATTTATTTTATATTTCAGTATCGTGAAACCCAAACAGTTTATTTTTTAAAATTGTGAATCATTTCTAAACTGAGACAGCATTAAAAATAATCTGAGAATTTATCCTCTTAAAGTGAATTTCCCGTGTATATATATTGTGAGAATTGAAAAAAACAAGATATTTGCGGAGTTTTTTACGTTATATTGACAACCAAGTAGATACTATATGAATCTAGAGTGGTCAGTATTTAAATTATCTTTTTTTTTGTACAAATAAAATCATTATAAAAAGGAAAAAATTACATTTTGTGACTATTAAAGATCATGTAATTTTATTTTCTTGAATATTTAATTTAAAAATATTTAATATAATGATGAATATACATATAATCTTTCTTTAATAAAAATAAAAGTTAAAGCTGATGCTGATGCTGATGCTGATGCTGAAATTAAAATTGAATGTAAAAATGATGTAAAATAAAAATATTAAGAGTTGAATGAAGATATTTTTTTATAAAAATTCAAATCAAATTATAAAGTTATATAAATATATATTATAAGTATATAATTTAAAATCAATTCAACAAAGATTTCTACTGCGATTTCTGCACAGCAGCTGTTTTTATTGATGTTGTTGCTGCATCAGTAATTAAAGTTTCTAAGATAGTTTCAATTTAGACCGGCTCAATTTTAAATATTTGTGATGCTTGATGATTAATATTTTTATTTTTTCTGATTTTTTGATTTTTAATTTTAATTTTGCTAATTCTTTTTTTAGTAAATATTTTAGTAATAAAATTCATAATTATTTGTTTTTTGGAATTTTCTATATTAATTCAGTATTATTTCAAATTAAGCATATGAATATTAATTCGAATAATTTACTGAAATTAGAATCGCAAATGTTAAAAAAATTTAAATTTGAATTTTAGTTTTATTCATATTAAATTTTGCATAAAATTAATTTATTTCAATTATAATATACATCCACTAATATTAATTAAATTTGCATTTTTCTTTCGAGAAAAGTCTTGTTTCATTAAAAAAAGATTTTTCTAATGATAAGGCAAATTTTTGAATTTTTTATATAGCAAACAAATTAAAAAAAAGAAAAAAGTAATTAATGCTAATTTAGTCTAAATGCGTGAAATTTTAAAAAAGGTGTTAACCAGAATAACAATTAATCTTAATTTACGAGTTTCACTTTTCTATTAATATTTATCTACTCAAATAAAAAATATAAAAAGAAAAATTAGAGAAATTTTTTATTTTAATATTATATTTTAAAAAAACGTATTTAACAGAAACAGAAACTGAATTCTAAATAAAAATCGTTGTTAAATTTTATTCCCATTACAAATCTTAATAAATTAAATCTTAACAACAATTTCAAGTCCATTAAAATTTGTTTAGGGATAAAAAACGCAAACACTATGCTATATATAATTTCAAATTAAATTTGCATCGAAAAATTTCTATTAATTTTCTTTAATTATAAAGAATTTATATTGAATATTATTTTAGTTCAAATTCTAAATGGTTTCTCATATCATATTTTCTATAAACAGTTTAAATCTTTACTTTTATTATTGTAATAAAAAAATATATAAATTTTTATCATTTCACCAAATATGTCTAATAGTTTAATAAAATCTCCTTAGTTTTACTATTTACAATAGTAAAAAAATATCGCCTGATTTATGCCTGAAAATTTTTTCAAACTAAAATTTCATTAAACTCAGCTAAATACGTTTAATTCATAAAAATCCACTTATATGTCATAATCACCAAAATAAAATCACATAAACTTAAATTTCACAACCATTTAAAAAAATATCTAATTAATACTCATTTTCATTTAATGTACATATTTACATACGGCTTAAGTAGGCGTAAAACGCATGAAATGTTGAAAATAAACTGGATGTTTTTATTTATATATATATTTGATTCTTTTCCAGTGGATTTTTTTCCTTGAAATTTCCATCAGCTATTATTAATTTTGATCTCCGTTTGATTATGAATTTAGCCACCATTGATAATTTTTATAAAATTGAAACCATAAAGTCAGGCTTCAGGATATTTTGCCTGAATATTATTTCATCTAATTATGAATACTATTAAAAATAAAAAATATAAATACATTTAACCATATAAAATAGCGTGTTTTCATAAAATATGACCCTTTTTAAATTTAGTATAATACTCAACTATTATTGGATAAAAATTAGGTAAATTTTAGTAAATATCAATTGGAAAAGTGTGAAATTTACTGAAATTATTAGGATAACACGTTTAATACAATTGAAATTTCATAATTAATTCGTAAAAAAATAGCTTAAAATTTATTTTGAAAATCGTAATGTGCTATAATTTGCTATTAATAACAAAAAAAGAGATATTTACAAACACGATTCAGTCCCCAGAAAACTTACAAACTCAGCCCAATAAACTATCTTAAATTCAAAACCGAAAAAATCGAAAAATATAAAAAAACTCAGCATTAAAATGTATAAGATATGTAAAAAAATAAAAGAAATTTAATAAAACTAATAATAATTTAAATTAAAACCTAAAAACATTTTTTTATTTTTAGAATTTCAAAAAAAATAAAGAAACCACAAATTGTTTTTAGTAATTTCATAGCCACTCTGTATCTATTTTTATACCATCTAATAAAATTATTTATGTTAAGCAGATGGAAGATTTATAGACCATCTATTTTGAAAAATAAAAACAGCTATAAGCCTCAACAGTTTATAGCTCTAAATTATTATATTTTCTTTGGGCAAATAGCAAAAATAGATAGATTTCAAAACAATTGTAAAAATATTCAAAATGTGTAATTTGGGGACATAATCCGTCGAATTGTTGTAAATCTAGTAACTACCAATAGTGATACAATTTTATCCAGTAGAGCATTGATATTTTAAGTTTTTTTATGGCTGGTATGATTTTTAAATAGGGTGAAAAATATTATAAAAAACGCATCAAAAATAACTAGAAAATGGTTATAAACCTGTAATATACTCGCTTCACAATTTTTTTTTAATTTAAATTTTGGAACAGATCACTTTACACAATATATCCAATTTCAAAAATCTCGAAACCCTTTTACCTAATAAGGTTTTAGAAAATCTTTTGAAATCAATAAAAGAATATACTGATTTCGCAAATCGGCGAGATTCAATCAGAATAAAATGCATGAAGCTCTTTAAAAAAAAATTGAATGTAAAACCCTCTTTTTTCGTTTAAGATATACTTCCACATAAAAGAAATTTAAAAACTTAGATTCCGGATCGAATCAAAATTATAGAAATTCACAATATCTTTTAGATTTTATTGTACGGATTCTGAAGATAGGGATCGTTTAAGTTAAAAAATCTGCACGATATTATATTTTATAAGAGTATAAATCTATAACAAAGGAACAAATAGTCATAAAAAGTAAGCTGTTTTAAATATTCTGATTATTCATACCAACCAAAATTTTCTTTTAAAACTATAAAAGGCACTTTTTTTCGTAAAAGAAAAAACGGACCTTTTAAAAATGAATTTCTTTAAACATTAATTTACTATAAAATCATTATAAATTAACCATTTATTTCATCTAAATTTTATTCTGTGTAAATTGGTCATTATAATTACCACATGACATCTCCTCCATCTCAATAATTTCGAAAAATCAACTCTATTATAAACATTTTTTTCAGCAAGTTTTACATATCCTAACAATAATTGATATACATAAAACTTTTTTTAAACTTTTTCAAATAAATAAATTTTTTACTTCATCCAAATTTGATAATTATAAACATTTTAAATCGAATATTTTCTTTACATAAAGATTCAATTATAAATATAAGTGCCAAGCTATTTATTTTTCAGAATATGAATGTAGATATTTTATATCATATAAAACAAGACATCTAAAAAATAATAAAGTTTTATAACAACACATTTGTTTTGAATTTTTTAAAAAAACGTGCCATATATCGAGGACTTTGAAGATAATAAGTTAACTAATATGGGTATTTTTAAAAAAAAAATTCATCTTCTTGCAAATAACTCAGTCTATCTTTTAATTTTTCACTAACTCTCCGAAGCTCAAATATAACTTCTTATTTGGACTTCCATAAAACTTACTCACTAATAAAGGCATTATATAATTATCCTAAAATATAATTGAGATGTCTAATGGTCTGTAATATAGTATGTAAGCTATTATTAAAATATTTTTTATCTAAATAAGATCCAAATATTCTCATGGTTTATTCTGATAAAAGAGACAAATATTCATGACGTAAATATAAATTACTGTATTCCTACTAATAAGAAAAACTAAATTTACTGTTTACTTGATCCACTATTCTTAAATCAATATTATTTCTCTCTAATACAAATAAAATACTATCAAATCTTCTCAATATTCTGCTAATTTTAGTTATTAAGTTACTTTTTAGAGAATTATTCGTTTTTAAAGAAATTCTTTTAACACTAATATAATAAATTTCTATAATTTTTGAAAATATCATTTCCAATTATAAGTTAATTTTTTTTAATTATATTGGAATAAGATATAAAATATTTTTTAAATATTCAATTTTTTGCTGATTCGGATATGTTAAATATAAAAATATCATATTTTGGTAATGTAAAATAAGACGGTATCCATTTTTAAAATAATATTCTATCCATATATTAATAATTACCAAAATATTTAGATTTAATTCTTTCTTTTTTTTCTGAAAAATATGTTTTGTCAAAGTATTGAGCTGTATTGAATTTTCTTTAGCTATTTTTTTGGTGAAATTTTAAGTTAAATTTTTTTTTAATAAGTAAAAAAAAGCGAGAGAGTTTGGTTAATGGTATTTCGCTAGAAAGATGCTTTCTATATTCTTCATCCCATCTATTATGAAAACCAGATTTTCATTATTAGAAATAAAGTCATTATTTTTTAATTTATTTAGAAAAATCAGTGAGAATTCTTTTTTTTTTTTTATGTATAAATCCCGGGTTATTCGAAATATTTTTCCTAGTCCCTGAATTTGATGATAAAATAGGAATTAATCCTATTTATTTTGGTTTTAAATGGCGAACTTCCAGTGATATAACGGGCATATAAAATTTAGCATATTAAGGGCATGAGATCTGGAAAATTATATTCGGTTATAACAAAAATTCAATGGTTTTAAATTAAAACTTTTTTCTAAAATTTTATTATGAAATTTTATCTAAGAGATTTATTCTATTTTTTTTTATTTTTGTACCTCACTAACTGTAGCAAAAAATTTTCGAAGATTCAAGACCTATAAAATCCAGTCAATACATCATTCCCGTTCTAAAATTTAATGTTCATATTTTTCAATATCGACTGGTCTCAAATTTGTAAAATCTAATAGCAGAATCCTCAGATATTTTTTAACCGTTTTAACTATCAAAATTTAACCAGTAAGATAAAAAGATAGGCTTGATTTTTATGATATAAAAATCATTTTCTTTTCTCGAGTAGTAATTGAAACTGTAACCACAGTCTGGAATATCAAAAAAATTTTTTTTTTTTAAATGAAATTTATTTTAAAGTTAATAAAAAATTATAAAAAATAATTTAAAAAATTAAAAGAAGTGAATTTTTTTCAAAAAATTTGTCACCCTACTCCCCTCTGCCGCTCTAGAAGCTCCATACCATGAGGACATTGGTTTTAAGGGGCTGGTGAATCGCTTAAACTCTGGAGCTTAAGTTTTCCTGGCACGCGGATTCCAATCAGAAATTTGGCTGTTTCCAGCACAAATTTCTGATCAGCGGTGTCAGCTTGGAACTGACTTAAAGTTTTTTTAGAAACCCCCCCCCCTCCCAAGGAGTTTTCCAACAATCCCCAACCAGGATTCATTGAAATTCGAATTTTGGTTTTTTAGTCTGAGTTGATCGGTGCAGGTATGAACCGGCAGATCGTCTAATTTCGCTGTTTGTTCCATCGAGAGCAATTTAATAAGATGTGGTCGACAGTTTCAGGCACATCGATTTTGTAGAAGGGTCAATTTTTTTTAAATTTTTCGTATAAATTTTTCATATTTGATAGTCGCTGGACGGTCCCCATTCGCATTTTCCCGATGTCCTGGAGGCCAAGCTTCAGGTCAGGGTACAGCAGCTGAAGATTCATCCAGTTTCCTTTTCCGCCGATTTTTCGGTCCACCGTCCACTGGTGGATTTTAGACCGGTTGTTTTTGTTTTTCCTGTCGACTATGAAGATGGTTTTTTCACCTTTTGAATTTTGAACACAAATTTTTTTTATCCATCTTGCACTGCCGGTCACCCAGGTGGCCA
>LSSL01002011.1:0-23924 GCA_001953115.1 Smittium mucronatum
AATTCCGTGATACAAAAAAAAAAAAAAAGATAAAATAAAAACAATTCATTAGTTTTCAATTGATTTTTTAATAATATTATTATTGATTAATTTTATTGCTAGATAACGTCATTAAAAACTATACTAAAAAAATGTGAAAAAAAGCAAAAGATGAATAGAAAAGACCATTATCCTAAATACAATAAGCTCCTCTACCGGACTAATGGCTGCGTTCCTACGGGAAAAGGGTTAAATCTACCAACCGAAAGACCCCCCCCCTGGCATTGCTTCAAGTAGGCTGGATGACTGAGGCTTTAACGGTTGTGAATTATTCTTTTTGTCAATGAACAACAGTTCATTGATGCTATTGAGCTCCTAGTCAGAGAATAAATTTATAGGGATATATAAAACTAGGCTCCTACCCCAACGTGGGATTGATCGAAATGACTTTCCTACAAATAGCTGTTAGACGCTGAGATCCGTCTGACTGTCGAACGCTGGACTTGTGCACTTAGACAATGTCTCAGCTGTGGTAAACGATCGGTTCCTCCTGTTTCGAGATGGTCCTCCTCTGGAATCCTGTCCTCCGAATCTCTGTGCGCTGTCTCCACTACTCCCAACAAAGAATAGCACAACGCTGTGTGAAATTTTGGTTAGTGTACTTCGAAAAGTACACTATAAAGCCCCTAAATCATGACAAGGTATTTCACTCTTAGGGGATAAAAATATGTAATAGCTAATAACTCCAGCAACTAAGACCCAAAAGGCAAGTCTATAAGCTTTATAGCGCCTGAAAAAAATTCATTATAATGTCAAATAAATATTCTGTACATATTGGTAATCGCAAGGTCAAAAGATTGGATAATTGTAGATTATTTTATTCTTGTTTCCCATTCGGTTTGTGTACACTCATTTTCGGGGTTACCACATGGAACAATTTTATTGAATTTAGCTTCCTTCTTTTTATCTCTGATTTTATTTTGCCCCAAGCATTTTCTATCGGGTTCAGCATTGGATAAAAATTTCCCAGATGTAAAAATATAACTCCGGGGCACGTTTCAGTAATTTCGGATATACTTTTATGACAACTGGAATTGTCAAATACTAAAACTAAATTGTCCAAAGACATGCCAATATAACCTACTTCCTTAATAAGCCTGTTAATCCATTAATTATAATACTCTATCCTATAGCCATTTCTTTTAGACTTAAAATATAAAATACCTAAAGATGAAAGCTCTCCAAAATTACCACATTTATACATCTTGTTTTTGGTCGGTTAATTATGCACTTCTTTTCTTTTTTAGATCTACCCCTATCTTTGAGAATGAATAAGTTGAGGTTAATTCCATCAATAAAAACAAAAAACCTTCTTAAACTGGAATATTCTTGATATTTTCTGACATATTCCCCTCCATTTTCTTCGCTTTCGGACGAATTAGCCTGGATTGGCTCATTGTGTATTCCCTTTACGGTAAATACGCTAAAATCCTATCTTCTGCTTACATTTTACGCACAAAATCTTAGATTAAATCCCAAATATAGGAATTACATTAATTATTTGAGCTTAAACAGAGGATTTTCCTCTGTTTTTTTATTATAAAATCAACATTTTTTTGCTTCATTTTATTGGATCATTCTCTATTTACCCCTCTGTGATTCGAGTATTTTCTTTTTGATTTTATACAGTCATATGAAGTTGATTGGGGTATATTATGTGCTGGAATGTGCCCGTCAAAATCACATCCATTTTCGACTCTTGTAACTATAGCTGATCTAATAGATTATGGGTGGAATTTTTTATTTAAACCTAAAATTTGAACTCTCTAATTTTCCATTAATTATTTTCAAGTTCATTTTTAATTTGTATAATTAAATTTAAAAAAATGGGATTGTCTAAAAGCCACTATTTAAAAATATTCATTTATTTATGGTAAAATACCAATTCTATTTTAGAATATTGTTATTTTTTAGATTAAAATTCAGATGATCATTTATTTTTTGAAATTATTTGATGTCTCAAGACGATTTTTCCGCATATTAATACGGTCTGTGTAAAATTAAATTTTATCTAAAGCCAATATAAACCCAATATAAATAAATAGAGATATCAAACTCAAAATACATATTTAATTTGGACTTTCTATTCAATAATTTTTAATCATGATTCTATTTCAATGAATCCGATTAATAAATTTAACAATAAGATTAGGTCATCTAATTTCTTATTTTTTTTAAAGAATAATTTTCTACTAATATAGTTAATGGAAGTGGTTTCAGATCATAGACAATGCCTTTAGATTAAAAAAATTATTAAATCAAACCAATGAAAAATGGAATAAATAAAAATATTAATCATATCTGAATCGAAATTCTCATTAAATTCTGTTTCAAAATATGTTCCTAATTAAATTTTAATTTTTTCCATTTCATATTTACTTTTCTTTAAATTGATTTCACTATTTTTCAATCGATTATCACTTTTTTTTTTCTTTTTTTTTCTTCTACCAATATTAATTTACATTTTTTTAATTCAAATTTGCATAATTTTTATTTGGATTTACTAATATCAAATAATATTTATTTTTTTTGAAACCACTTTTACTTTTTTCAGATTTCTCTTAGAAAAGATGTATATATCACCTAAAATTACAATATCCAAGAGAATTTTTTTTAAAAAATAAAATATAATTAATTTAATCTTTCAATAATAAATTAGAAATTGATTTAATTGCTGTAAATTAAATAGAAATGTAGTATACTTCAAAAAACTACAGCTTTTTAATATTTTCATTGAACTTTTATAATTTTTGGATATGATTGGTATAACTGATATTTAAGGTCTTAAAAATTATTGTTCAGTAACAAGATTGCAGTAGATTTTGAAAATACAACTTTTAAATTTGACCAATTGTTTTGTGTATTATCTTAAAATCAAGTGTCAATTAAATTTGTTGAATCGGTTTTATTTTAGGGACCAATGTCCAATATTTAAATATTTAAAAAATAATCTGTATAATCAGTCTTTTTACTCCCATCTTCTTGATTTGATACTAATATTATAAATATATAGTTGAAAACACCTTAATCTTTAAGTTTCTAAGAGTAAATTCATCTTACAATCTAATATCAAGGGAAAAAAATCTAACTTTTAAGTTGAATAATCTTTTTTCTGTATTTAAAAAATAATAGATTAAATTTTAGACAAAAAAAGTTAAAATAACAACTTTTATATATATTTTTTATATTTTATGTTTAATTTTCGGTGAGATTCTGAAATTTAATATTTATGCAAAAGCTTCTTTATTAAAAAGCTATTGATTGATATAATCGCCGTTATTTCATGAAATATAATTTTTACCCATATATATTCTCACTCTTTTTTATATTTTAAATACTTAAATAAACATCTTATATTTATTAAATTAAATCAAACATAATTTTTAAAGAGATTCATACTTTTCAATATATATTCTCTGCCTTATACATCATTTCCACAAATTAATGAGCAGTTTCCAATTATAATAATGGTAGTATCCAAATTAGGTATTTTCATGTTTTACTCAATGAGTGAGAATTTTTAATTCCAATGGTTTATCTCTTTAAAATTTAAAAGTTGTTCGTTTTCCAATTGGACATTTTCTTATCGAAAAAACGAAAATTTTATAATTGGAAAAATTATCATTTCCCGGTTTATAAAATGATCTTTTTACAAAGTGGATTTATAATTTTATAGCTGAAAATCAGCACTATGAAAATTGGTCTAGTTCTTTTGAAATATGAAGATTAATTAATATTTCTAATTAACATGTTATCATTATTTTATTTGTTTTTATTTTGAAATTCTTTTAAAAATTATTAATCAATATTTTACATATGTCCGCCAGTCATCTTTCAGCGCTATAATCAATCGTTATACATCAAAAGAATTCTTTATAGGAAAAAAAAATATCAAATGGATTAGCTAAAACCCTGTATTTTATTTCTTATAACCGAATTTCTTGACAGATTTAGCTCGATAAATTTTCATACATTACAGAATTTTGAGTCTTTATATTCTTTTATTCACACTAATATGTATATTAAGAAAACCAGTTTAAATATCAAAGCTAGCTATAGCTGAAATTTTTATAAAAAGGAACGTCAAGAAAAATAGGCCAAATTTTCATAGTGAACATTTTTAATTATAAAACGCCCACTGCACTTCGTAATATGACTATTTTCTAAGCCGGAAAATTTTGGTTTTTCAAATAAAAAAATGCTAAATCGGAAACTGAACAACTTTTAAATTTTAAATTAAATAGCCATTGGAATGGAAAATGCACACTTATTGAGTAAAAAATGATCATAGCTTTTTGAAAACTTCTCATTAATTTGTCGAAATGCTATTATTATCTAAAAATACTTATATTTTAGCTTTTTGGATCAAATTGATTCTTTTCAATTTTTTTTAAGGATATTTCTCGAGATATTTATCTTTTTTTTTAGTAAAATTCAATTTTTTAAAAAAAAACTAGGCTAATTTTAACAATTCAAACATATTCACTTTTCATATTGAATAAAATTCTATTATAATCTAGTGATTTTTTTTAATTTTAGAATTAATTATTTTTTTACATTTCCAGACGCATAAATTTCAATAAAGTAAAAAATGCTAATGTGCAGTTTCATATTATAATATTCAGATTCTAAATCATATTCTTTAAAAAACTCAATTTAAAACCACTTTTTTATATAAATAAGTCATATATGATTCAAATGAGTAGTTTTTTCTTATTTTTATTTTGGATTTTAGATTTTAATGGACAGAAATCACGCAAAAAAAAAAGATTCAATATATAGAATCTAGAAAGCTATAAAATTTATAAAATCAACTTTTCGAGACCAAATTTAAAAAAATTGAAAATTAAAATTAACAAAATAAATAAATGGCGTTATAATAATCTTAGATATTTGATGATTTTACAAAGGATTACAGATTTTTAATATTTTGTGCTGCTATTGGATTGTTTTTTTGATTTCTGATTAAAATAGAAAGAAAAAAACTCAAACGCTGTATAAAATAAAGAATAAAAGTGAAAAAAAATGATTTATTACTCGTTTTTATATGTTCAAATTTTTTTAATTATTACATTTTTCTAATTTTCTAAAATTAAACTTTTTAGATATCTAAATGGTTAAATGAAACTATGGAAGCTCAACAAAAATTCTGTAATATTTCTTATTCTATGTTTTACTAAAAATGGAAGATATTAATTAGAGGTTTATGTTTTTCTAACCATTTTCATAATATCTTCATATAATTTTTTTTTTTGATATTATTTTGTAAAATTAAATTTTGATTCTAAAAATAATTTCAAACATACAATAAAGAAATTTCATAAACTCTTTTTCTTGTAAAAAATTAATTATAAACGTTTGATTTTACATTCATATTACGCTTCTTATGTATCTTTTTTTCTATTTTTATTTTTTATGGACTTATTTTATTATCAGTGTCTTTTTACTATAACAAAAAAACTATTAAAAGCTTTCTATTTTAGAAAAAAAGATAAAAAAATATCATAATAAAATTTAAATATATCTGATATTACGATATTTTTTAGTTTTTACTTATCAAAATTTTATTGGGTTTACTATTTTATTTTCGAAACAATTATTAAATTGTATATCTAAATATGATTAATAATAAATAAATAAATAAATTATGAATATATTTGTTGTGAAATATATTTTTTTATTGAATTGAGATTTTATTTTTGACCCGATACTAACTCCTAAGTTTTTATTGAAATTTGAAATTTTCATTTTATTTAAAATTAAAAATATCCAAATTATTTATTAATTTAAATAAATAAAAAAATCGCAATTCACTTAAAATTTTAACTGGTAATATCAATTTCCCATTCTTTATTTTATCAATTTAATGAATATTCAAATCCTTTTACTGGCTTATATTTACAAAAATATTGCTTAAAATTAAAAAATAGTTGTTTTAAGGAAAATTTTATACGAAATTACACATTTATATAATATTTATTAGATACTTTTGTTAAAAAATTATACTTAGTCATTGTTAAAATTGAATTTTTATTCTCTTATTTTCTAGAAAAAGTTAGGTTTATTTACAAAACACATTGACATATGGCTATTTTAATTTTTAAAAATAATATATTCTATTATTTTCTGAAATACTCACTTTATAATAAAAAATATCCCGCAGCTGAAAAAAATTTTAATTATATTTTAATTATCTTCAGGAGATGTCCTGATAAATTATCTTTTTTTTTCCTATTCATAATAATGAGAAAAATTTTAATATTTTAAAAAAAAAATTAATAAATATTGACATTAAAATTGTATTAAGTTTTTATGGTTTGCTTTTTCGAATTCTTAACTCATTTATTTATTATTTGTAAATTCTGTAAATTTAAAACAGCTAATATATTAAAAAATCGATTAAAATTTTTTTTTTGAAAGTTGAAGTAATTTATTTGTACTCATTTTTAAAAATATTTCAAAACGAATAATTTTTATTCTTATTTACTTTAAAATTCACTTATAATCACCCCAAAGTTTTATTTTTTTCAAAAAACCCTTTAAAAATCAAAACCACCTTATCAGTTAAACATTACGGGCATTTTTCACCATAAATAATAGATTTAAACTTGTTTATTTTATTTTTTTTGTCTTTTCTCAAAAAATCATAAAAAACTTTCAATTAGTTTAATATTATAAATCAAAAATCATCAATCAATAAAATTTGAAGATAAAATTTTTAGTATAAATTTTTTTTATAGACTAACTCTTTTGTCACTTGTGGTCCATTTCGTTCCATTTTTTCCATTTTAAAATTCAATATTTATGTTGATTTTATTTAAACTTTAAAAAATAATATTACACTGCTCAAATAGTTGAAATTGGAATAAAAATTTAATAAAAGTAGATAATTAACATTTTTAGCATATTTGGAGATGTAGAATTAATTCAAATACTTAATCTTGTACTTTTAATATTATTTATCGAATTATACTATAAAACCTAACAATAAAACTTTAATAATTTAAAGATTTTCACTAAAAAATGTGATATAATGTAATTTATATGACCAATTGATAATAGCTTGGTTTTTTTAAAAAAATTCTGTTAAAATAATCCGCTTATTGTTGGAAACTATCGATTTTTTGTGATAAAGATTAAAAAAAATTAAATTTAAATGTTTTAGAAAGTTAAAATTAAGTAATTTTAATTGCTTTTTATAAGCAAATAGTCTTTCGATATATTTTTTTGTGAAAAATTTCTGCCTTCATATTAATATATCCCGTTTAATTTTATATATAACAAATTCAAAAAAAAAATTGATGAATTTATTTTAAATTATACTTTGTTTTCCTAAATCCTTCAGAAATACTATTTTTCGTGCGGAATATTTAAAGAAATTCAGAAAAATTGAGACAATCTATCTTTACTTTACCTAAAAAAATCTGTAATTTAATTTCTAAACGAAGCATTAAAGGTTATTTTTATCGGAATTCTAAAAATAAAAATAAAAATTAATTTTATCTAGTAAATAATAATATTAATGTTTTTATAATTAGGAAATGGTTATTTAATCATCTTTTTTGGTTATTTGAAGTAATGCTCCTATAATTTTTCTAAAATGAATAGATTCCAATTTAATAAAAATTATAGAAAATAAAAACGATAAAAATTCAAATCACCCTAATGATTTATTTCTACATTAATTCCTTGCATCGCATCGCACCATATACAAGGTTATATTTAAATAATAGAAGATTATTTTCAATAGTTTATTCCTAATTAAATCGAATAAATTATATCTCAATTTGATTTTTTTATGCGATAGAATTTTTAAGATAGACTTGAAATGGTTATTTATCTTAAAGATATTCCAAAACCAGATTTAGTTAATTGATGTATATATATTAATTTTTCAATTAGCCATTTTGACACGAATAATTTCAAATTTTCAATAAAAAAATGTGTCATAATTTTATATTTTCTGATTTATGTAAAATCACACTGATATAAGAAAAAAAATTTATTGGGTTAATTAAATTAATTTTTTTATTTTACTATATTGGGGTCTTAATATACACTAAGTTAATGAAAAAAATCCTACTCTTATCGGAATATATATATGTAGCTTTATTAATATTTTAGGAAATTTTTTAATGAGGTTAAAAATAATTTTAATTGAAAATAAGTTTATAACATCAAATTTTTTTTAAATAACAAAGTATATTGTGCTATTAGATATAATCTAAGATATATAATTTCAATTTATTACACATTTAACTATATTATATTAAATTTAAACCCCATCAGTCTCGATCTTATATAAGATTTTTTCAGTAAATTAGTTTTGAAAAATATGGCGGGAATCCAGTTTTTATATAAATTTATCATGATTTAAAATTTATTTAAGAGATCCATAATCACACACATATTACCGAATTGAATTTTTTCCATAATATTATTTATTTCTTTTAGAATTTTTAAAATTAGGATAAATAATTACCTTTTTATATTTTCGGCTTTAACTTTAAGCATATCTATGAAGTCGTATGTGAAATTGTTATTTTTTAGTTTTCTAGTTATTAAAATATTTATTATATGCATTGGAACGTGAGGAGTAATATTATTTTATGATATTTGATCATTTTTATCATTTATTATGAAGAAATAATAAAAAATCAATCCAAAATTTCACTTTATAATGAAATTTTTATAAAGGTTGAATAAAATCCTAAAAAATATATATATCCTATAAAAAATATTTATCCTATATTTTTTCAATTTATAAATTAGCTTTATAATAAGAAATTCACAAAAGAATTTTTATCTAAAATAAAGCGGAAATTTTTCAAATGATTTCATCTATAAAATATAAATCATCATAATAAATTATATCTATATTAGTGCAATTTATAAGTTATATTTTAGCTTATGTAGCAAAATTATAAGATTTAAATGTTTAATTTAATATTTTAAATTCAAAATTGGTGTTTGAGAAAATTTATAAAAAAAAATTTAAAATTATATAGCATATTTTACAAAATAACTTATAAATTTAATTAATATAACTTTTACTTTTTAAAATTTTAAAATTTTACCTAATTACTGTGAATTTTATCTTTTTAAAAGCTTCAATCAAACTTTCGATGGGTTTAAATAAAAATTAAGAATTTCTCCATTGTAATAATTTAGAAATAGTTATTAATTAATCCTATTTTATTCGTGTATTATGAGGTAAAAAGGTAAATTTAATTAAAATATTTTTTTTTAACCATTAGGATTGATTCTTATTAAACTGAAATTAATAGATTATATTTTCAATAGGTTCTAATATGTTTATTAATTTTTTTTTATATTGTATTATACGTAAATAATAAAAAAATTCCTCCAGATTTTTTTTTTTTATTAAAAAAAATTAAATAAAATTTCAAACTTAATGAAAAAATAGTATTATCACACTCCAATAAAATTGACAATTATATCCATAGTAAAAACACTTTTGAAGAGTAAAATTTATATATTATGAGATGAAATTGAAATATATTAAAATAAATATCAATAAAATCAAACAAAAAAATTAAAATTCATTTTTAAAAAACTGTAAAAATTAAAAAATTAAAATAAATTTCAAAAAGTGTTAGAAATAAAGAATAAAAAAAAATATTTGAAATAATTTTATTAAATTCAGTCTTTTCTAATTTATTTTTTATTGAGTTTAATTTGCTTTCTTTACTCTTAAATTGTTCAAAAAGATATTTATTTAATAAGAAATAACTTAGAATCAAGTGGATTGGTTGATAAAAGCACATATAGTCAAAGAAAATTGATAATATAGTATGAAATCTCTTTTAATTATCATTTAAATTTCACAGTAATATTCATATCTGCTTTAATGGTTAACATATTATTAAGATTTTTGAGTTTTTTTAAAAAAAATGGTTAATATAGCTATATTTTATTTCATAAAAGAAATTCTTTGGATTATATTTCAATTTTTAAATCACATAATTGATTATATTGAATTTATCTAAAAAATATGTGATGAAATTTATAGGATCAGGTTGATAGATTTTGTTGATTTTAATACGGATTTTATAAATTTTGATTTCTGTTTAATTTAAAAATTGATTTTTTCTAAAATAATTAATGAAAAAGTTAAAATTGTGATTTTTTTTATTTCATAATTTCAAAAAAAATGACCAAATCTCTCTCTTAACATTATTATTTTAGTTGATCTAAAATAAAATAAAATTCTATATATTTTTAAAATTTTTACTCAGAATATTCGAATCCTCTGATTTGTTAAAATAGATATTTATTATTCAAAAAATTAATTATTTTTTTAATTTCTTCATCATGTGAAATTTTATTATTTTTTAGTGTATTTTTGAAATTAATAGTTAAATTAAAAATAGTTTAGTTTATAATTTTTTGTTGGATATTTAAAAACCAAATACGAAACTTTACTCTTGTTATTTTCTATATAATTAGATTATTTTTAAATGATTATTACTACTAATTTTTAATCCCGAACTTCCTATAAATAATATTTTCATTTCATTCCTCATAAAAAAATTCTTATAGGTTTGAGTTCACAAACTACGACTTAATTTAATATTTTGGTATTATTATATTATTTTCTCAAGTAATAAATTAATGTAAATATCTACAAGATTTATTATTTTATTGTTTTAATTATTTATATTTTTTTTAATGGTCTAAAATTAATTTTTTTGATAAATAATAGTCGCTTTAAAGCAATTTTAAACATGGTGTTGTAAATTTTTTGCATAAGGTTAATTTTCGTCGATTTTGGTGACTAAATCATTTTTTAAATAGAAATTGCTATTCCTCAAATCTCAAATTTAAAGCTTCAAAAATAAATACTTCGATAAAAGTGAGAGATATTTTAGTATTAAACAAATAAAACAAAAAAAAACAAAACAAAAAAAAACAAAAAAGATTTTTAAAATTTTAAAACTATTTTTTTAATATTTATCTACTAGTGAAACGTATGATCCGGTAAATATTCGTTTTTAAAACTTTTTTTTACTTTAAAGATGATTATAACGGAATTTTTAGATAAAAAATTGAATTTTATTAACTATTTTTAAATCTTTTAAAGAGAAGATTTGAACAGTAATAAAAAGACCAATATAAAATAACATTTTTTCCAAATATTACTATCTAAAAATATGGTTTGAACTATATTTAAAGAGTTTTTTTAGCATAATTTAATACTATTTTTCGCTTAATTAATTTTAATTTTTTTTACCAGTAGTAAGAACATCTCAATTATCAGGTACGTTTTTTATTATTTACAAAAAAAATAAATAGATATTTAAACTCAAAATAGCGTAAATATAATGTTTGTAAGGTGAATTTAAACATCAATTGATAGAAAAAAAATCAAAAGTTGAAAATATAAATATACCGTCATAATTTATGAAAATTTTTCAAAAAAAATTCATTTAGAAGTACTGAAAAAATTCTAGATAATGATATTCATCACTCTTTAATTAAAAATATAGTAATTTATTATAAAAAAAAAGTTTAAAATGAATAGAAAAACCATTAAATTATTTTCTTGAAAATAAATTAAAAAAACAATTTAATTTTTTAAAATTTATTTAAATTTAAAAATTGTTTTGAACTTTAAAGTACAGTAAATCATTATACGCCATTTCAATACTATTTTAAATTGATAACTAAAGATAAAGTTATAATTATTTTCGCCAAAAACTCAAAGTAAAACTGGGGAAATATCCTCTGTTTTAAATTTCTATAAAAATGGATAAATTTTATCTTTTGGAAAAGATTTATTACTACATTATAATTTTCATTTTAATAAATTGTAATTGGAAATATAAAATCATCATGAAACTTAAAATTTTCAAATACTTAAACTAATAAAAATAAATTCTTATATCTAGCAATTGATTTGAAAACAAGAAACTTAATACTTGCACTATAATCATAAAAAATAATTTCTTAATATTTATGAAATGGGATATCTATAAAATTTTTCAAAATTTTTTTTTAGAAATTAAAAAAAAAAATAGTATCATGAGTGATATATTATTTGATGTCCAAAAAATATTAACATAGAGTAAAAAATCTGTATAAAAAATTATAAATTTATTTCAAAGAACAGTTATAGTAAGCAACAGATTTTCTAATTTGGGATTTTTTTTCTCAATTAAAATATATATTTTAGAGCAATATGATATTTATTAGATAAAGAATTTTAGTTAAAATAAAACACAGTTTTAAAAAATGATTTTTTATTTTTTATTAAGACCAGAGCTTTGAATTTTATTTGAAATAATTGATTGAAATTTTTTTAGGATAATCTTAATTTTGTAAT
This sequence comes from Smittium mucronatum, assembly GCA_001953115.1. Lineage (NCBI taxonomy): Eukaryota > Fungi > Kickxellomycota > Harpellomycetes > Harpellales > Legeriomycetaceae > Smittium > Smittium mucronatum. The sequence continues at coordinate 12,386 of LSSL01002011.1, forward strand.
TCAGATTAGATATTATTTAATAGATATATTCAAAATTTCATTGTGGAATAGTAACAAATTTATTTAAAATTTAAACCATTCTATTAAATAAAATAAAATATATAAAAAGAAACAAAACTAATATATGCAATGTTTTTTTCCTTTTTTTATTCAGTTTTCTACATTAAATGCATTTATAAATAAAAATTTATTAACAATGATTTGAAGTAATTATTTTTCAGAATTTTTCTATTAAATTTGTGAGATGTTATTTTTTTATTTTATCTTTTATAAAATAAAATAATTATATCTTTATTTAAAATCAGGTTTAAAAATAAATTAATAACCTGAAATATTAATTGTTTTGAAAATTTAATCAAATTTCGAATCATAGGATTTTTGAATTAAAGCAATAAATTAAAAAATCCAGCTAGCAATTTTTTTTATAAAAATTCTGAACTTTCTTGAAAATAAAAGCAACTGTAATATTCCCTAATTTTGATTTTTTTCAAGAATAGATGATAAATTTTCTCGATTATTTTTTGTAAAAGTATAAAACTCATTTTTTTTCTATGAAACATGTAAAACTGTAAAAAAAAATTAGTAAACAGTTTTTTTATCGAATTTCGTTATAAATAAACAAAAAAAATCAATATTTGTTATCCCTATTTTAGATTTTAAAAAATGAAGTGAATGATTGTTCAAATTTTTATAATTTGAACTGCTGTATCCATTGTTAATATGAATAACTATATTACTGGATTTTTTTTGAAATATACATTGATAAAAAGTTTCATTTTGAGGAATTTGGAGTTAGAAAGAAAATTTATTATATTTTTTTAAAAACTCCAGCTAATTTTTGGTTTTTATTAAAGCTTTTTAACCAAAATCTTACTTTAAAAATTGATATTATGGAAATTTTTTATCAAAAAGGTTCGTAATTCTTCTTTCATTTATATTATCTTTTCAGTAAAGTTTACTTTAACCCCACAATAATTAAATAAAATTGTTTAAATTTATAATATTTCCTATAAATAAAAATAAATTAAGATTTATATGCAAATATTTTCTCAAACTGTTTTAAATGAATATATTTATCTTTTTTTTTGGAATAATATGAATAAGTATATAATTCGAGCTATAATTATTAAAATTTGAAAAAAAGACCACAAATAATTGATGGAATATATTCTTTATAAATTTTAAATATAATTAACAGAACTCAAACCTTTTAGAAGCCAGTATACGCTTTTTAACACAATTTTCTCAATTTGAATATTATCGTTGATTTTTTTTAATAAATATTATTCGCAAAGCATACTGCCAGTTTTTAACATTGAAAAAATAAAAAAGATAATAAATTTATTACATTTTTAATTAAATAATTAGAAAAATTTTTGGTAAAAAATCAATCCATATTAATTTATATATATCTATATATTATGAAAATTAATATAGCATATTTTCTTTGGTAAAAACTCTAAAAATTATGAAAAATACTAAAAATTAAATAATTACTCTTAAAATTAACTATTTATGTTTTTTGAAATTTAATTTTAAAAAATTGATATTGTATGATTCAAGAATTTTCTTTTTAAAAATGAAAAAATAATAGTAAAAAAAAATTCTCTATTTACTCATAATTTTCTATTTTTGCAAATATCTTAAAATCATATAATATAAATGGATAAATTAATATTTATTTATGATCAGAATATTTTTGAAAGCAAACTTATAATAAAACTCAAATATACGAAATTGGCCTATTTTTTGAAATTTATTAATAGCTTTAACTTTAAATTAAAAAATCATTTAAAATGTAAAAGTAAAAATTTTGCGTCTCAAACTAATAAATTGGCAATCATATTTTGAATTCCAAGAATAGTTTCCGTTTCCAATGAATCATTATATTTTCAAAAGATTTTTTTTAAAAATAAATTATGTGGATGTGTTTATTTTATTAAATAAAAAGCCTATTCAACTCACCCATAATTTAATTTTTAAAAAAGTAAATATAATCACCTGTTTTTCAATAAATTTTTTCTTATAATTTTTTTTTCTAATAAATAATTTTCCCTAAAAAGATTTGGTTTTTTTATGGCACAAATTCATATTATTAAAAAAAGATTAAACGAATCGGAAAATAATATCATGATCGACTTAATTCAAAAAAAATATGGTAAAAAAAATTTTTGTAAGAAATTAATTTTCTCACTTTGTGTGAATTTAATTTTATAAGCATAATATGTAATAATATATACGTCCATAAATTGAGAGCAAAGCTAAGAGAAAGTAAATATATTCCTAAAAATATCATTTTAGTGGATAAAAATTATTTCAAACGCGGTTTTTTTAATAAAAATATTACTCTAAATACTTTTTTATAAAAAAATTTAATTTTTATGAATTGTTTAATTCGTTAGGTTTTTTTTAGTTTGATTCCTAAAATTTAAAAGATAGGAATTAACCTGTAAAATTTACTAGAAACGAGTTTTCATTATTCAAAAAAAAAAAATCGTTTATTGAAAAATTAAATAGATAAGAAACTTTTTATTTATATTATTCAAGGAATTAATTTATAGATTAAACAACTTTTTCTAAAAAGTACAATTTATTTGGACTAAAGATAAAATAATGTATTTTTGGGTGAGTTTCTATAATAAATTTTATTTTTCGTTGGATGTATCGAGGTTTTAAATGATATTTTTTTATTAAATTCAATTGAAGAAAACAAAATATTGCTCTTTTTATCGAATATTTTCTAAAAGCTTTCCGTTTTTTGGATTTAGTTTATTTAAAATTTGAGGTTAAAATGAAAATTAAATGTAAGGCCGAAGATATTTTATATTGTAACACCTTGTTTCCAATCTTCACTCTTTATTTCGTTTTCAAAAAATTTAAAGAGTTTTTTTGTTGCTTTTACGATTAATCCAAATCTACCAGAAAGATACTCATACTTTGAAAGAAATTTATATTTATTCCGATTTCCGAATTTCTGATTGAGAAGGATAAGCATTTTTCTAAAAAAATTAAATTAAAAATATGATAAGATTAACATATCCTTTAGTACTAGAAGTCTCTCTATTTATACAAATTTATTGACCTGAGATTTTTCTTCAAAAGAAATCATTCATTCTTAGAAAAACACCAGGCTTGTGTATTTATTATATCTAAAATAAATATTTCAAGAAACTTGATTTCGAAATAGAAAATTTCAGAGCTATCATATAAAAATATTTTAAAATTTGTTTTAAATAATCTTTAAAGCTTTTAAATACCTCGGCTATTTTTTTGAATTTTATTTAGCCGTGAAAATACTTTCTGTTAAAAAATGTAGTTATATTTAATTTGTTAATACAAAAAATACAAGAAATTTTTCTTTGATTTAATTTTCAGCATTAAACATATAAAGGTTTTCATAAAAAAGTGAAAAAAAGCATTTTCTGAAATTATTTATGACACAATTTTAAAGTGATTATTTAAAATGGGAAATAAATCAACAATATGTAAATACTTTCTTTCTTTTTTTTAAAAAAAAATTGCACAATTATTTTTGAATATGTAAAAATGTTTTATTTAGAATAAAACTATGTTACATTAATAATTACATATGATTTTTTTCATATTTTTTTGAAAATACCAACATTATGCGATATTTGGTGGTATTATAATGGAATATTGTAATTATTTATAAACTTAAAAATATAATTTTGCAGTAAATCATACACTTTTATATTTTAAGTCTCAGATATTTCTTAGATTTTTTTATTTTTAAACCCGAAAGTCTTTTTTTTTATTAAAAAATAAAGCAATTTTAGGTTTTTGTATCATGAAAATGGTTTCAAGATTTATGTTCAACATAAAACATTCCATTTCTTAATCGATTTCCGATATCCAAATTTTTTAATTTTGAATGCGGAAGATGAATCATTGGGCTAATAAATTAGAATTGATTTTAAATGTTTAGCGAATCAAATGTACGCATCTTAAAATTGGTTTATCTCTTTCACAGTAACTAAAAAAAACCATGTAATTTTTTTCGGAAAAAGAAAAAAACACCTTTTGATGATATATGTTAATTTTATATTTCTATAATAGTAAAAAAGAATATATAATTTTTGTTTAGTAAAAATAATCATCCTCAAGGATTCTTTTCAAAAATTCTCTATGGATAATTAATGAGGAATTTACTCCCTTAAAACATATTTTATAACTTTAAAAGTCGTTACATCAATTTTTTTTAAATAGTATTATATTATTTCGTTTGAAATCGTTAAAGCAGCTAATTAAATTATTTAAATAATTTTCGCAGTTAAAGAGGTTGGAAAAGTAAAATATCAGAAAATGTGAAAATTACGGGAAAATAATTGAAAAGACAGATTTCCACTTATTCAGACAATTTTTTTTAATTCGTCATATCTTTATTGATATAGCTTATAAAAAATCACTTCCGTATATATTTATATATAATTGAAGCTATACCTATCTTATTGGGTTGATTTAACAACAGTTTTTCGAGATAAATATCAAATAAAAATTTATGTTTAAAAAGAATTCTCCAGAATTCTCAAAATAAAGAATGAGGGTTTGAAATAACTCCATTTCAATCAAGAAATTTCCTATCAAGTAAGGTTTTAATTTAACAGATAAATATTAAAAGCAAAGTTTCGCAATGTAGAATTAATGACATTTAGTTTTTTTTTGAAATATTTATATCTTTGTCATCAGAAATTATATGTATCAGCAGTGAATAGATATATCATAATCAAGATATTTAGAGATAGAGATGTCACGATCGTGAAAAAAACTTTAAAACCAATAAGAAGGGATGAAATAAGTCGAATTAAGATCCTTGTCATCCCCCTTTTTTGGAAAAAATTAATAAAATAATTTTAAGGCTAAAAACTATTATCATGAATATTATTATTATTTTCTTTTTAATCATAAAATTGTTTTTGGTTCATATGATAATTACTTAAAATACTTTTTATAAAAGTGTGATAGACTGATCATTAAAAGTTAAAAATGGTGGTTATAAATAAGTTTGTTTCGATCATCATCATACATTAATCTATGACTTCAAACTATTCTTTTTTCAGTTTGGCTTGAAAGAAGTTGATATGTAGTTGAATGTGAAATGGAATGATATTTTTTTTGTGGCTTTTAGAATAGATGGAAAATGTGTCTAAATAGATAAATTTGAATAATGTGATATGGTTAATTTTTCATAGACCTCTGCTATTAAATTTAATAAACCACGCAGTGACTAATGTAGCTTGAAGAAGTTTACACTTCATATAATTTGATCGAAAATATCGATACAATTCAGCTTAGAAGGATATTTTAAATATACGAGCCATTTAATTCTTAAAATTCCGAAAAAAATCATTCATAATTCCCTAACTAATAAATCTATAATGGTAGCATAAGCGGAGATTCTCATTGATACTGAATTTTATACAGGCACAATGATATATATGCTAAGTCGTTATTTTAAACTAAAAACTGTTAATTATATAATAAATTCTAAAACAAACTGATTAATACCATTTTAAAGCCAATTTATTTTTTAATCATAAAACTTCTCATGAATCCGAATATATTTTATTTATTTAAATTTCTACAATATTCTGAATTGAAGGGTCTATAAAAACTGCCCAACCTCACACATTGCTTTTTCAGGTTTGAATTGTATTCTAGCTATTATCATTGATAAGTTAATGGTTGTTTGGCAAGATTTTATTTATTTTTCAATTTTTTATCTGCAAAAAGCTTATATCTGGCAATTTCACTTCGTTTATTAATATTAATTTATAATAATCAAAAATATTTCCCTCAAATATAATTCACGGGGTGAGGGTGGATGGATTGTAAAATTTATCTTGGATTTAATGAGAAAACAGAAAAAGAGCAGATTTTGAAAGAATTGGGGGTGTATTTTACACTTGACGGGATTATTAAATTGGTAGACGTGCTCGATGCTGATATAATATATTTACACCTTCCATAAAATTGATAATAATATGATCAAACACATTTACAAAAGCCCTCAAATTTAATAAAATTAGTAGCGGGAAAATGGGTGAGCTCAATGAAAGTTTTGTGAGATCTTTTTTTGATTTCAATATTTTCTAGTTGGGTCTACCTTTAAAGTTGTTTACAGACCAAGCATAATTTTTACATTTATTGTTTGTAGAGTTTTGAGTAGGTTTTTTTTTTTGTATCACGGAATTTTATTGTAAGATAATGAGTTTTAAGTAGGTGGCCAACTACTTTTAAAGCCACATTGGTTGTAACCGGTATTTACTGTTATCACATTAACTCTAGAACATTCAGTTGTTTGGCTGGGGGTTCAAACCCGGGCATATCCGCAAAAGCGTAATTATTATGACAAAGAACATTGGTTAGCTTATGAGAAGGCATTGTGATTTTATAAAGTTTTGTAGCCATTAATGATTTTTGAGAGCATTTGACCATACTTGGGATCTGTTGGGACTAACATGTATAGCAGCCAAGTTGGCCTCGAGTATACATCCTATAAACGATAACCATTACTGTTTCTACCATATTTATTCACTTATTCCTTTAGTATTTTTTGGTAATTGGCAGCTGATAGGTGGTAGGATTAGCCATGAATATTTGATCAAATCATATTCATGTTGAAATAAATATTACATCACGCTTTTTATCTGTCCAGTCATTTCAGTTTGCTTTTTAGGATTTTTGAGAAAACGAGTGGGGATATTCAAAATGTATGAAAAAGTCGACATTCGGCTTTCAGCACTTGGTCCCATTGAGCCAATTGAATCTTAATAAGAATATTATTCTCATGCACTTGCGTTTTTATTAGTTTCAGAACAGGCCAATGGTTACCCTAAGTTAAACATACTCTCCTATTATGTAAATGTATGGCTCCTGATCTAAATATGTCATTAGTAAGCCAATTATATAAAACGTTTCAAAATGGGAATGCATAGGAATTAAGAATGCCAATAGCAGATTTACAGAATGGCCAATAAGACTAGCGATATTCTGCATATTTCTACTTTATTTCGAAATTTCAAAAAAACTAAAATTAATTAGTTATATCACGTTGGCATTTTTACTTCTTATTTATTACTCACTTCTCAGTTGTTGAGAATTGTTCATAGAATGGTTTTCTACAATATAGTATTTAAATGATATAAAATTCTTAAATAGCGCGAGTACCCAGTATTTTTCATTTAAATTTCTATCTTAGATCAAATGTTTAAATATTTAGGGTTCTCTAATGATGCCAATCCAAATGAGACCTTGGGCTCTCCCTCAAATAACGGTGCGGAAGTTTCATCTTCACTGTCAAATAGTACTGAAAACCATTCTAATTTAGATACAGATATTCCTCCTAAAGCGTCAAAAATTGATGAGCTCAACCCTAATACTATATTGAATCTAAAACATACGCCCAACTTTCCATCACATATCAAATTGATTGAAGATTCAAGTTTTTCTGAAAGTATTCCCAGAATTTCCCATCAAAAACTCTTAGCGGCCCCAAGCAGACCGGAAAATCTTAATCCTGTTTTCAAAAAGTCTGATTCTGATGGGAATAGGGGAATAGAGGGGTTATATTCAAAGCAAGTCCTAGAGGGCAGCTTCACAGAAAACAAAAATTCAAAAATTGTTATTACTCAAACTGATAAAACAAACAGTCCAGTTAATACAAACCTGGAAGTAATTATTCCGGTTTTGCCTGAAATTAAAAATACTAACTCTACTCCCGATTCCTCTCAAAATTCAATATCCTCCATTGCAGATTCTAACAGTTCAATAATATCAACATCTGTTACGAATGCTACTCTTTCAACCAATCAGAAATCTATGATTCCTTATCATAATACTCAGCAGAATATTGATCCTTGGTCCAGCTTTAAATTTTGGTCTTGGTCTTTGGGAGTTAAACAAGAGAGTGGAGTTTCAAATAGCCTTTCTAATAAGGACTCTGATATAGCCTCCAAAGTTCCCAGTTCTTCAAATCCTCTAGAAAACACCCCTCTAATATTGAATAATGATTATTCTTATGATGATTATGTGTCAAGTTCGTCAAGTTTAAAACACAAAATCCCAAATACTCTTAACTCATCTATAGACAAAGAAATAAACTCATCTTCCAATACACAAGAAGATTCGGAACTTTCTTTTAACGCTGATAGCTCAACTTCTCAGAAAATCTTGGAACCTACTCAGAAAGCTTCTAATAATCCTTTAGTTTCTATTGATCGTAATATTAATCTATCAAATGACGGGAATGTCAGTATTGTTAATACTACCAGTATTATTGTCCATCAAACTCAAATTGAATATACATCCAATAAAAAAGCCAAAAATTCTACTGGTTGGTTCTGGTCTAGTAGTCGTAAGGATAGTTCTTCAGAAGATAATCAGAATGGTATCAGCACTGCAATTGGTTCTGATCCCAAAGTCGAAGACTCACTTAACTCTAAACCTGGAGATTTAAATAAAAGCGAAGAGCTTATTAAGCAATCTGACGATTTTTACACTCAATCTGATAGCCTCACTCCCAGTCCACATCTAGAGAGCAAATCACCTGACCAGGTTTCTATCACAGATGGCAAAGTAAAAAATAATCCCCAAGATGTGGAAGATCCTCTTCAAGTAAAGGATTCTAGAGGCTGGGGATTTTTCTTTTACAGAAGTAACACTTTTCCTCAAAATTCAAAATTAAACGAAGGTGCAGACATTATCAGAGATTCAATAGATTGTTCCAATGATAAAGTGATGGATATTCCCCAAAAACCTGATTCCCTTCAACATGGAGAAACTTCAAAAATACTAAGCCTCCCAGGAACTCCTAATTCTAACAAGTCAGATGATAAATCCAAAAACATTGATAATAATGAGCCTGTGATATGTACTGTAAAGAAGATGTCTATTGTGGAGCCCAAATTGCTTTTTACGCATAACCCCGACAATAGAGGTGGAGTATTTTCAAGAGTAAAAGATGTTTATGATTCAAGCATAATTAAAAATGCTGTAGAGTCCATGAGATCTGCTTTCGTTTATCCTTTTGAAGGTAGATTTTCAGGGCTTAATGAAACCTTAAGTAGCTTATCTGGAAACCACAATGAAGAAACACCTTTACTTCCTCATATTGCTGAATCTCCTGAGGAAAAAGCGATACACAAAGCTGCAAAAAGTTTGCGTAAAGTTGTGATAATAGGAATACACGGATGGTTTCCCAATAAACTGATCCAGATGGTATCAGGTGAGCCTACGGGAAGATCCGAAAAATTTTGTGGTAAAATGAAGGATTCTATGCTGCAGTACTTATATGAAGAACATGGGATTCAATTTAATGAATCTGATATTTCAATAATGCCACTAGCAGCTCAAGGAAAAATATTGGACAGAGTAGAGAAGTTGCTTGACCAGTTGATACATTTCGAAGTAGAAGAAGAAATAGTAAATGATGTTGTCGTTCCGGAAGCAAAGAAAAAATCTAAACATCAGGAAAAAGTTGTGTTGATTGAAAAAACTCGGGCAACAAATAACTCTAAGAAAAAAGATACATCTATATATTCTGACAATGGAGATGTAAAAAGTAGATCAGATAGCTTATCACAAACTTCTGGAAATTCGAAACCTAATATTCTGCCTATTGATTTAACAATCCCAAACAAAAAGGACCGCGTTAAACTAATAAGGGAGGCAGATACGGTACTAGTTGTTACCCATTCTCAAGGGACACCCGTTTCGGTTATTCTTTTGGAAAAGCTGATAGGGCTCGGGATAATAAATCCACGTAAACAAAGAGTGGGAATGTTGGCCATGGCAGGCATTAGTCATGGGCCATTTCCTGGACTTAAGGACAATGTTGTAATAAAATATTTGGAACACGATGCAGCTCGAGAGTTATTTTTTTTCAATGATCCCTCGAATCAACTGGTAATGGAGTATATGGCAGCACTGGGAACTATACTTCAAAGAGGGGTAAGAATGCTATATGTTGCATCATGGGTTGATGAGGTTGTCCCATTTCACTCGGCATTAATACATTCAGCGTCTCATCCCAATTTGTACAGAGCAGTATGTATTTCTAATTCAATTAAGCCGAACTTTTTGACAAAGCTAGCAATATTCTTGATAAAGTTGAGAAATTCAGGTATAAGCGACCATGATCTGTCACGATATATTAGTGAATCTATAGCTGGAACCATATGGCCGGGATCGGTATCGGGACATTCAACGATATATGAAGAGAAAGATGTTTACAAACTGATGTTAAAATGGCTGTTATACTCATCATCATGTCTTCCTCCGGAGGTTAAACAAGAAAATGTTTATTATAAAAGCCTCTTAGGCCTGGGAAACAAAGTATTTAGTCTAAATGAACCCAAGAATATTTCAGGATTGGGTGAAAGAGGTAATTCTGAAGGGAACGCGGGGTGTTTTGGAGAAGTGGCAGCAGGTACAATGCAAACATTTTCATATATAGCAGAATTTTCTAGGGCAGGTTTTAATTGGGTATTCACAGGAACCGGAAATATATTATCGAACGTCTGTTGTTTAATAATAGATAACAGAAAACGAAACCAGAATGGAAATGGAAGTCTGGCATACAGCAGATTATTAACAGAGGGGAGGGGTATTGGAGATCGGGATTTTTCAGATGAAGATGCGATTTCGAGATTTGGAGTAAACAAAGATGGGTACATTGGGAAGGACATTTCAACGGATAGGAGAAATGAGGGGGATGGGTATAGTGGTAGACAATCATCGAGCAAATACTTTGAAGGAATTAACGAATTCGTGGGCAACAATGCACCCAGCCCACATATGATGTATTCGCCATTTGATGCCAAGGAAACACTTAACCCGTACTATATACCGTGGATAATGAGAAGAATAATATGTAGTGAGGAGATAAATTCAAATGCGGAGTTTAGGAGAGACATAGCGGAGCTGATCAGGGATTATGAGGAATGGGAGCCAGAATCGAAGGCAGAGAAGCAATTGAAGTACCAGCTGGAACCAATAAAGTCGCTTTATCCATAAAAGAAGATTAATTCATGAATGGAAGGGACTGAATATTGTATATGGATTAGAATGAAATTCCAAAAGTGTAGAAAGAAGATTTGAGGTGAATGGGATCTAGGTTACGGAATTTCTTAAAGGTGATAGGAGGGAATATTTTTAGATTTGTACATAATATAATTTTTTAATAAATTAATGTCATTGTGAATAATAAGGCGATATACAAGTGTTTTATTTATTTATTGTATTTGTTGGATGCTTTAATACTATTATGGAAATGAAAATGTGTAGTTATCGTGAGTAGAAAAATGGGGAGAGGGTGGAGGAGGGGCGGGGAGTTTACAAGGGGGGATATGGGGAGGGATGGAATAACGAATAAGAATGGATGAAGGAGTATCTTTTTTCAGAAATCGAACAACACTATTTTTTTAATTAATTTAAAAGGCTCAATGCAGGCTAAAAAATAAAAAAAAGCATGCACGCGCGCACGCACGCACATACTCACGAGTTAACAGTGGGGGGAAGG
>LSSL01002012.1:0-22943 GCA_001953115.1 Smittium mucronatum
TAACTGTAACTGTAACTGTAACTGTAACTGTAACTGTAACTGTAACTGTAACTGTAACTGTAACTGTAACTGTAACTGTAACTGTAACTGTAACTGTAACTGTAACTGTAACTGTAACTGTAACTGTAACTGTAACTGTAACTGTAACTGTAACTGTAACTGTAACTGTAACTGTAACTGTAACTGTAACTGTAACTGTAACTGTAACTGTAACTGTAACTGTAACTGTAACTGTAACTGTAACTGTAACTGTAACTGTAACTGTAACTGTAACTGTAACTGTAACTGTAACTGTAACTGAAACTGTAGCTGTAACTGAAACTGTAGCTGTAATTGTAATTGTAATTGTAATTGTAATTGTAATTCAAATCCTTATTTTTAGAGATTTATGAATCTTTAAAAAATTATCGATTTTTTTCTGAGGTTCCTAATTTTAATCTAATTTTAATTAAAATGTTTTAAAAACAAGAATTTTCTTTTTTACATGTGTTCTGGCGAGTTATTTATTATTTAATATTTTTTTCTTATCAAAAATACAAAAATATATATAAGAAACATTGATTAACTTATGGATATTAAATATTATTACTGAAAATTTCTAATTTTTTCAGAAAAATTAGCGTTTTAAAAATTTAAAAAAAGCAATGAGGATAATTTTAAATATGAATTAAGTAACATTTATGATGCTTTTTCTATTTTCAGTTAGTATTGGTCCATTTGTAGTTTTCTAAAAATTATAAGACTCTTTGAGAAAGTTTAAAACGAAGCCATATATCGTTACATGCCACTTTACCTAAACAACTTGAATAAGTAGTTTTTTTTTCAATTTTTCATTTTATCCAAAGGTGCTATCAAAAAACTGGAAGATAGTAAAAAAAAGCTTTTTTATTTAAAAATATAAGAAAGAATATTCTCTTTCAGACTCGAATTCTAAATCTTGATAAATAATAATAAATTTTCAAAATTTTCAAAATAATCGTATAAATTCTAATTATGTAGCTCACAATTTTTTTTTTTGATATTGAAAAGTAAAAATTGGATATTAGCTTGTTTTTTAAAGAATTTATATAAATTCATTATAAATATAAACATACTTTTTGCAATTTCAATTTAGATTATTTATAAATTTATAGAAGGTTAGATATCGGGCGATTTCACAAGAATAAAAATTTAAAAACAAAAGTTTATGGAATGAAAACTCTTGATTACAATTTATGGTTTTAGATATAAACACAAATATATTCAATTTACTATAGCTTTTTTCACTTATGGGATATTTCTTTCAATTTTCATTACCGATATTTATACTGATTTCATTTTCAATTTAATAAATTAAAATTCTGTTGGTTGAATTGTTTGAATTGAAAAATTTATTTATTAATTTTTCGAAAATTTGAGTGCTTAACACTCATGTTGATGAATGGGTTAATTATCCAATATGAATAAAAAATTTATTAGTTTTTTATATTGATTTTCATAGCAAATATACCCATTTTTCATTCAAATAGTCTTTTTTTTTCATTTTATATATCTTTTTCTTGAATCTGTGATTTAATTTTTATTAAGAAAATACTAAAAAAGTCATTTTATAAAATATTTTATTTTACAAATTACAAGATAAAAGCTTTAGAAACTTTCAAAAAATGAATCTTAATCAACGGTTTTATTTACTAATATTTATAATAATACTCTTAATGGTTTTAATAATTTTATTACAGACCAATAAAAAAAATAAAATTGGAATTAAAAAAAATTCTATTACTATGAAAGTCCTTGTAATCATATTTCTTCGTATTTAAATTTGAATTCTTGTAATTGCAATTTAGACTTGTAAAATAAAACAATTAAACAGATTTTAATGAATAAATGCTATGATTTTAAACTGATCTATAGTTGTTTAAAACTATATTTTTATAAGTCATATGCTTCCTAATACTTTTTTATTCGCCATTTTTATAATTTATATAGAGTGATAACATTAATTAGATTTAGGCTGAAATTTTAGATAAATTGATTATTTGATTTTTTTTCTGAAATCTTCATAAAATTTTTATAATATCATTCGATTTTAAAACTAATAATTTTTTTTCTTTGACCAGAAATCATTGAAGCTTCAATTGAAAAATTTTATGACTAATAATTGGACTGAGTAAAATGTGAAAGTGATTTTTCAACATTTTTATAAACTAAATTTTCAATTGAATAAATCGAAAAATTATATAAATATTTATAAATACTCTTATTAATCGGATCAGATCAATTAAATGTAGTGATTAAATAACTAGATAATGATAAAATAAAAGTTGGTACCATATCAACACTCAAAATATGTAATACGTATATTTAGTTATACACCGAGAGATTGTTTTATATCAATGGAATACATCAGTAATGACGCTTAATTAAAATTTAATATTTTTAAAATGATTATAGTTTATTATTAAGTAATAAGAGCAATGCTTATTTTATTTTTTAAAATAATCAATATAGTTATAAAAGTTGTAATTTTTTTATTATTTGGTTACAAACAGTTATATTTATTGAAATTTTCTTTTTTTAGGCTAAAATTTTTAGCAAATTTACCATCATTTCAATTTTAAATAGTTATTAAAATTAAATAAACCAAAAAAAAATATTAATAAATTGAAGTTTCCTCAACTTCCAAAGTTTTTTAATATTTATTTTTTATTTTATTTTATTTAGATTTTAAATAACGAAATAATAATTTATTTTTAGTGGCATTAAATTTTGAAAATACATTTAACATAAAAACACTACTTTTATAATCTTTGTATCCAAATATATAAATTAATATTTAAATAAAAAAAATATCTAGGTTTATAACATATCTTTATAAAATTTCGGTATCTAAGTATATTAAATTTCAAGTTAATTTATAAATAAAAGATATTTTTGAATGGTGTAAAAATGTAAATTATTTATAAATAAAAGAAAATCATGACAATATGACCTCATAATATAATACTAACATTTTATATTCACAGTTACATTTCATTTATATCTTATTAATAAAAAAATTAAATTTTGCTTTTTCATTTATTGTCCAATGATAAATAGATTTGATGTGAATTAGAAAGCACTTGTTATAAATATTATAATTATTTAATATAAAGATTTTTAAATGAGATTATATTAAAGATCATATGTATAAAATATAATTCTAAATTCTGTGAATTAATAAAATTTAAAGATATAATAACATAATTTTTTTTCTGTATTAATCATGTCTGACCGGTTATTTTTTAAATTAGAAAAAATTTCCAAAAAATCAGTCGTAAAAAATTTAAAAATTAAAAAAATGATTTTTTACACTGATTTTCTAAATAAGCTCCTTTTTATAAAAAATTGATTTGGTTAATAAAAATTTTCATATTTTTTTCCAATCAAGTTAATAAAATAAATTCTTCAAATTGAGTTTGCATATAATTCATATAAATTTTAAATAAAAATAACTGAATATTATTTATTGAATTTATTATTTTCAAGATTTATTTCCATATAATATAAGTAAGGATTTTTAATTTAAATTATCTATTTAGATTCTGCAAATACATAAATGTTTTTTTTACGAAAACCTATTTTCTCGCATGTAATAAGGAGTAAAAATTTAAGCTATAAGATAATATTAATTATATTCATAATTAATTTGAATAACCCAAAAAGAAGTTATTAAAAAAAAACGAATAAAGGTCTGGATATATTTTTTCACCATTTTTATTATTTTTATTAAATTTATGATTATAAAAAATCAATATTTTGTGGTGATTTCGATAAGCTGAATTATAAAAAATTGATAATTTACAATTTAAAATTTATTATAATGTTTTTATCACCAATAAGTTTTTGGGCGATTAATTCAATATATTATATTATATATTTACAAAATTGGTTATTATTAATTTTTTTTACGATAAAAAATTTAAAATTTTTATAAGCAAATAATAACCTGCTAAAGACATAAATATATTTGTAAATAAAACTAAAATTATTATATTTATTCTCTTAAAACACCAAATCCCACCCTAATACCTTGAGCAATTTACAGAAAAATTTGCAAAAATTTCCATAAAATTATTTTTTTACATAATAAAAAAAATTTTACTTAAAAATACAGATTATTTCATAATAGCGATTAATATTAATGATTACCATTTTTTTTAAAAGATATGCTGCAATAGCTAAAAAAAATAAACAGTTCAAATATTCTAGCCAAAAAATTTTATATCCAATTATAATATGCCGAAATATATATATAAATATATCCAAAAATTTAAATATGATACAAAAAAAAAAACATTATTCAATTTATGCTAGCTTAAATCATATAAAATAATCAGAATGTTTTTTTTTACTCGATCAATTGAAAATCAAGAAAAGTGAATGTAAAGGCTTTTTTTAAAGTTAATTCAAGAAATTTTCAAATAATTGTGATTAAATAATTAAATTTATTTATTTATTTTATTTTTATTAAAATGATTTAATTCATTTTTAGCTTTATAAAGAAAAAACATTCATTTTCAAGAAATAAACAAATCTAAATATATCTTTTAAGAATTCTTAAAATTTATAATCGTATTTTGAAGAGTAAATCAAATGAAATAATGAAAAAATTCTCAATATTATTATTTTATTCTTAATTTTTTTGTATTTATTGGAGATTTTCTATTTAAATTAGATCGAAAAAAATAAAAACATCAATAGCAAAAATTTTCAATTAATAAGAGCAGAAATTTTTCCATAATCCTTTTTGAAAAATTAATATTACACGAAAAAAATAAAATAAAATCCAAAAAATGCTTTTTTCTTATAGAAAAGGCTTTTAGATCCAATCAACGAAATCATGGAACCGAATTTTGGAGTTTGAAGCTATTAATTTATTTTAAGTGGTTTTATGATGATATAAGGGAGTAATTTATATGCTGTTCAAATATCTTACTAAAGGTTAAATATATCTTATACATAATAACTAATATATATAAATAATATCTTGATATTATATGGAATCTGATACATATAGAGATTTCAAGTTTTACCCAAATAAATACTTTTATAATAGCTGAATCATATACAAACCAATATATATATATATATATATATATATATTGGTTTACTTTCATATTCACAAATTTTAAAAAAAGGTTTCTTATTTCTCATAAAAATTATCATATTATGCTTGAGAGCAAAGTAAACTTAAATTTGATAAAATAAAAACAATTTTGAATTATATTTATCAAAAAACACCCTTCATCAAGATAAAAAGCTAATATATATATCTGTTAACTATTGCCTAACTCATAAAATATTTAAAAAACTTGTTACCAAGTCAATAAAATTTCGACTTCTCAACAAATAAATGTATCCATATTCAATAAAAAAATAAATTGACTGGTGGATTCAGCTATAAAAATTGAATTATTAAAATTGAACTTGAACTTAATATTTATTTTTGACTACATTATTGCAATATTTTAATATCAGTTGTCACAAAAACACATAAAAATTAAAATTTAATTAAGATGATCCTATATAAGATACATAAAGCTATGTTGAAATAGTTCCAATGAATGGTATTAATTTAAAATCTGAAATTAATTATAATATTTTAGATTTAATCCTAATATAATGGATAGTTAATTTGACGTTTTAATGTTTAAATACATGTACTTTAATGTGTAAAATTTTAATATAATAAAATTTTATTAGAAAAAAATTCTAAAAACTCAGCTAGTTATTCTTTTATACTTCAGGATCTACTTCAAACAATTAATTATAGTTTAAAAACAATCAAATTTAAGTTAAGATGAATTAATTTTTCCCCTAAATAATCAGAATAGGCACCAGATTAGCAGTGATAGTTGGAAGCGGATTCACTATACAATTCATACGTGAATAAATCTTCGCTTCGAAAATGTTTCCATGCAGTCAAAGGAGAGGAAAATCTAAGAGTATCATCTCTGAAGCTCATATTATCTTCAAATATCTGAGAATTTAGGGCATATATTGCTCTCTAACACCGCCTATTCACAATTTTTCAAATATTCCCTGCAATGAAAACACTAAGCGTTATCGCACCCCCCAAGGTAGAAATCAATAGACGAGAAAATAACTGAGGGGTTGGTT
The DNA here is from genome assembly GCA_001953115.1 of Smittium mucronatum. Classification (NCBI taxonomy): domain Eukaryota; kingdom Fungi; phylum Kickxellomycota; class Harpellomycetes; order Harpellales; family Legeriomycetaceae; genus Smittium; species Smittium mucronatum. Next base: position 6,142 of record LSSL01002012.1, read on the forward strand.
CCGGAACTTAAAGAAAGTCCCAGCAAAGATGATACATGATCTTTCACTACTGATTCTCCCTCAAAGTCGACCGATTATTCTAAGTCATCGCCTAGTGCAGATACTTGATTAGAGATCGATACCGAAGTATAAATATTTTTATCTTCAGCCATATCCTTTCAATATAAAAATTCTGGGGCAAACCCATAATGGTAAGCGCCGAAATCGACCAACTCATGGTCGCGCATAACCATGCACATAGCACTATTCGAATAATGCCTTCACTAAAAAAAATATTAAGATAATGACAGGGATTTAGGATATGATACAAGCCTACGAAGAAAGCTAGAATAAAATGTAAAACTAAATATATCAAGACTGATAAAACCAAAAACGAAAAAAATAAAAATATTTCCAATTTAATACTAATAACTAATTAGCATAAATGATCTATAAAATGAATTTAAAAAATCTATAAGTTTCTAAGAATTTCAAAAAATAAAAAGGGATTAACTCCATATGGGAAGAAAATTCGCATAATAACACTTAATTATCTAAATTTAATACTGAAACTCATTATATTTAGCAATTTCAGTATATCCCGAATTAAATTTAATATTAATAAAAATAAAAATTTAGACTATTGTGCAGTTCTATGCATTCTCCTAGTCATGGTAAACTCATAATTAAGGTTTATCTAGTTTTAGAGAAATTGGATAAATTTTTTTAGAATTTTCTTTTATAAAACCAAGATATTTTTTGTGGGGTTATTCAAATCAAATGTTCTGAAGAAAATTATTTACAAAAAAAAATTTAAACTTTTTTAATTTTATGGTGCTAAAAATTATATAATCTTAAAAACAATAAAAATAGACCAATGAAAATAAATATAATACTTTGAATGTGTTTTTGAAAATTAAAAAGGATTTTATTAGATAAAATGTAAAATCTGTATATAAATAAAGATTATTATAAGTCATGTTATTTTTTGTAAAAATTAGAAATTTTTTTATAAGTAATTCTAACCTTAAACTAAATTAAATCTTTATATAAATTAAGCGGAATAAAAATCTCAGATTCCAGATTCTACTTAAAGTAAATTATTTTCTAAATTTGCAAACCTTAGATAATAAAAATTATGATCCATTACTTTCAAATATTTTAGATAAGAAAATATTCGGATTATTTCCACAAATATTTTCTATATTCTTAAAATAAAAATATCAATCGTATCCTTAAATTTCACATTATTTCATTTTTTGGATTAATTTTTATCAATTAAGTTTATTAAAGCATCTATAATCGGATTAAATTTCGTTTTTTTTTGAAATGGAATAGAAGCTTTTCAATTTATTTATTATCAGTCAAATATTTGATCCTATAAAAAACAATTTAACATCAATTTACAGCCCCTAAAATCTAATTTAAATTTTTATTTTTGGAATATTCATATAAAATAAAGATTAAATAAGGATAAATTCGAGAATAATGAATTTTTGAAGGTAGAGTTTTTATTTAAAAGCTAATTTATAGACGAAAGAAAATATTTATTCATTACAATCTTAATAAGACAAACCAAAAGCCCGTAATTAGCACTATAATTACATCGCTAACTCTAAAATGAATTTATTTTAGTGATTGAGCACTAAAAATACATTTTTTGCCCAAATATTGGTATATTTATTTAATAGGTTATATTAATTACCTTTTAGAAATAATATTAGATGGGTACAGTAAAAAAATTTCAGAATCGAAAAAAAATTCGGAGAAATTTTGGAGGCAAAATGAAGAATGAAGAATAAGCCAAAAATCTAAATAAATAATAAGCTTAGATTTTTATAAAGATAAAGAGAGTTTAAATGTAATAAAAAAATATTAGTTAAAGATGCTATAAGTTTATGAAAATTTTTATTTGATGATATATAAAATTTAAAACTGGATATTTTTATAGTTTGCTGAACCGGTCTAGTTAAATTAAACACAAAATTTAAAGAATACTATAAATGCAGATAACTAAATCTATCATAATTTTTATTGTTTGATTTCGAAATCATGTAAGCAGTTTAATTGCATCTACTAGATCCTTTCATAATAGAACTCAAAAGTTACTAGAGTGCCCAAATAACTCACACCATAACTATTTATTCCATTAATCGAATCAAATTCAAAATAAATCGATTTATAACGTCTAAAAAATACACAAAATCAAGTAAAAAAATATTATCAAGAAGAGATTAAAATTTTAAGTTCGTAAATATATTAAAACAACTTTTCATATATTATAACATTAATCAAAACGTGTTTTTTCATACACTCACAACATTAAGAAAAGTTAAGTTTAAATTTATTTTGACAATTTCTTTGAGTGTTTATATTAGATCATTTGCAGTCATAATTATTCAACTTTTCAATAGAAAAGAAAATGTGCTGTTTAACACAATCTCGCAACTTTTTTAAATATGTTTTAAATAAATATAAAATCATAAGTTTTATTTAGCAATAGTAGATTCATATAGTTTATGCTATAAAAAATCAAAAAATTTAGAGATTTGTTCTAGAATTTTTTTCTATGTTCTGTGTTCTATGTTCTTCCTTTTCTTCCTTTTCTTTTTTTTTGATTTTTTATAAGTTTCATTTATTTTTAATAGACCTTTCTCACAAGAAATAAATAAAAGTGTCGATTTCTTCATTTTTTATTGAAATTGAAACATGAAAATTTTATAACATAATAAAATTTCAATATTACTTTTTGTCTATTAATGTTCACACATTTGATAATATGTGTATTATTTCATCAAAATTTGCGAATTCTAAATTTTATATTTTAAACAGTACAAAATAATTCATGTTGAAGATCTTCTAATAGTATGCAAAATTAATATAAACAACTTTTTCACTTATATTATTATATTGTAATCGGGGTTTTCATGTGTCAAATTGATGTTATATTTTGCATTTTTGAAATTTGGAATTTTTTTCTTCTAATTTCCGCAACCATATTAAATATCAAATCTGTAAAATCTATTGCATTTCTTTTTTTCAGTTCTGTCTATCTCGATTTGTTGATCTGTTAAAATTACAAAACTATTTTTTGTGCTTGGTGAAAAGTTAATGCATAATTGAACCAGCTCCTATTTATTTAAAAACAATTTTCGTTTAAAATATCCAGAACATTAATAATTTCTGGTAATTTTACCCATTAAATCAAGAAAAGGGTTAAGAAAGTACAAAAATTTCCATGTTGAAGCAATTTCGGATAAACTTTAGGTCTGATTTTGTTTTTTGGTTGAAATTTTTATGAACTATCTATATCAAATCACCCATAATTTTTGATGTATGCGACCAAAATTTTATTCTTTTTATCCCTAGACAGAATTTTTTGAGCACTGGAGTTATTTTCGGAGCAAAACCTGCAATTTTTTTTTCCCATTCAAATCCTTATTATTCTAAAAAAAATTTAAATCTGATTTAGTATCAAAATTAAGGTATTCTCTTTCTCTTCCTTAAAAAATATATATTAATAAGTATAAATACTCATGAAAAACCATTAAAACCAATAACTGCAACTGTATAGCGCACATTCAGCAATTTATTTTTCGTTTAAATTTAGATTAATCTATTTTCTATTAAATGGTTATTCAGTTTTTTTGATGTAACGATTATCTTTATGTCCGAGCTATATATTTCATATTTGAATATATAACAGAAAAAATGGTCCAAAAAATCAAAAAAAATTGCACATTATTTACCAATCTCGCTAAAAATTATTTGATTTTTATTATTTCTTGATTTTCTTATACTGAAAATTGCTGAATAAATTCGTCTATCTACAGTAGCTATCATTAAATTTTCAACTATCCTCTTAATCTGATATGGTCTCCTGGTTTTATTTTCATAAAATTTTTTATAAATTTTTTAAGCTTAATATTTTTCATTGAATAAAAGCTGAGTTTTTTTATGTATCCAAAGTAGCATATTCATTACTCTTCTAAAAAGAGATATTTTTCTACTTTTGATAGTGCATTACATTCATTATAAGATTTCTTGCACAATAATAAAACTTCATATGTATTTTATCAGCATTTTTTTTATTTTAAATTATAATAATCAGAAAAATTCTGATTAGACTTCAAATAATGGGAAATGTTTAATCCAGCATATTTATAATATTATTATTAAAAATAGTTGATTTATGATTCAATATTAGAAAAAATTAGAACCTGAATAACATGCAATCTAAATATTTAATGACTAAAAATAAAAAAAAATCTTTGTATATTGTTATTAAAAATACTATCCAATTGAATAAATATACTATTATTTGGGGGAAAATAATATTTTTTTAGTGTCAAGTCACTAATAGATATATATTTTAGGGATATTTATGTAATTATAATGCTAAATGGAGCTTTCTGGTCTGAATTAATAAGATTATAGCGTCTTAAATACGCTATCCATAACTAAACTGCATATAATAAATAAAAATGATTTTTTTTAGAAAAAAAATAGTAGGTTAATAGTTCTATATTCACCGAATATAGTTTTATATAATACTAATAAAAATAATTTAATTTATAATCTAGTAATTTAATTATTAATTAAATAAACTAATAATTTATATAATAGAAAATTTAAGCTTTAATAGATGCTTCAAGGTTAAATTGTGTCACATGCTTCCAAAAATCGAACAAATAGATACTAATATTTTTAAAAATATATGTTATTTAATAGTTTAATAGTTTAATAATAAAATTTTGCAGTAAAATAGTTTTTTAAAAAAAGAATAAATGTTTATATCTATATTAGTCGAATTAAATGACTGATAAATCTATTAAAAATATGGAAAAAAAATCGGATAATATTTTCATATTTTTTTCACTTAAAAAATCTTAAAACAGAGTTGATTTAAATGCAAATTATTGTGTAATGATATTATAAATTGATAATATAAATTTTAAAATTTTTTGTCTGTAATTATGATAGGTGGTTTTAGCTGATAAAATTTTCTATCAATATTACTAAATTTATCTATCTTGATAAATATTTGAATATTTTTTTGATTTTAAATAATTTTTTCTTATATATAATGGAAGAAAAGCTGAATATTTTGAATGAAAGATGAATAAAAGTAAAACTTGAATAAAATATCTTTATGGGGTGAAAAATATAAAATAAAAGATGTGAATTTTCGAAATAATTATTATAAATAAATTTAAATTTAATCAATAAAAGAAGGATCTCAAATTCTGATGACAAGTATTATAATTTAAGGAATATAAATTTTATTCCAAAATTTATAGGATTTAGCATTTTTTTAAAGAATTCTTACGTATGAATGGGGATAAAACATCAAATTTTTAGTATCAATCAATATTTTTTATGAAAAAGCTAAAATTTACATATAATTTTTATTATTTAATGTCATAAATATATATATATTTTTTCTATTTGATTTTTTAATATATTATTCATTTTAATTTTTTTTTATTATCCAAAGAAAAAAAATATTTTATTAAATAAATATCTTTGAATTGAAATTAAATTTAAAGTTTGCAAAAGGGGTTTTTTATTTTGACAACTATTTTTTGATATTGTAAAATAATAAAAGTTTTTTTTTATCATAGGCTCTTTTTTAACAAGCAATAGTATAAAACTTGATACCATAATGCATAATTTTTTTCAGAAATTACTATTTTGAGTCATTTTAGCATATCACTAATGAATTTTAATCGTACAAATTTAAAATTTCAAATATCAAAAAATTCTATAGTTAAATCAGAAAAGATCATGGAAAGAACCATCGAACTTGAAAATCATTGAAAAAAATTGCAAAAGTTTTATACATCATCAAAATATGTTATAATCTAATCGAGATTATAGAGAGAAAAAAGTTAGATTCTTTGTGCCATGGAAAAAGACACAAATTCCATTTTTACATTATATATTTTTATAAATTTAATTTTTCATTAGAACAGTATATTTTCCATATTCCTAATAATTTTATAAATGATTTTTTTGTAATCTTAGATAAAAATATTTTTCTTCATTTTTTTTTCTGTAAAAAAATAAGGTATTAGTTATGAACTCTTTTAATCACAAAAAATTGATAAATAAAACCGAAAATCCACGAATATTTGTTTGAAGTAACATAAAATTACTTAGTAGACATATTTAAGATATCCAGAATTATTCTTAAAAGATTTATAAAAATTTTACCATTATTATTTTAATTTATTTAGTTTTATTATAAGTTATAAATACAAAAACTGAATCGTACAAGAAATATCATTGATTTATAGATTAATGAACCAGGCTGTTAAAGATTTATGAATTAAAGACTTTTTTTTTTCAAATTTTTAGAAACAGAAATTTGGATCTACAATTTTAAAAAAATAAAAATATTTTTCTTTTTTTAAAATATTGTTTTATAAAGGTAAAATAAAGATATTTTAATTGTTTTTTTATTATATTCCTCACTTTATAAATACAATAAATATATTAATGATTATATATATTTGTGATTTTTTAATCTCAGAGCTACACAGAAGATAAAGGAAATATTTTATGTAGATGATAAAAGAAGTTTATGTTCATCGTCATATACCCAAACTTATATAGATTATTGGATATTTGTTAATTTTTGGAAATTTGGAAGAAATTTTAGGAACTCCTTTAGTTCTTTTTTTTTTTTACTTCAGGATAAGTTAAGAAATTATTATAGTAAGAATCTGAATTTCTTTTATAAATTTTTTCGTTTAATTTGAAACATTTTCTAAATAATATGAAAAAGAAGCTTCGAAAAGCAGTATTTACTGCATATGAATGGATTTTGTGCATAATTATGGAGAATATAGCTTAACCTTTTTTAATTATTATAAAACTGGTATCCTCACTATGGATCTAAAATTTATAGTACATTTTATAAGCTCAATTTAAATATATTAATCCTTTTTTGATATTGTTACTCAATTATTTTAATGAATAAAGTTTTATTTTAGTGCCAAATCCTTAAAAATTTGTCTATTTAAGTGTTAATGATTTTTCTCGACATAAAAACCAGCTTTATTTCTTATAAAATTGATCTAGATTTTAAAGGCCAATTTTGTTTTTTCATAAAATTTGAATAAATCTGGTTTAGATACACCCACTCATTATTTTAGAGAAGGATATGAGCCCAAAAACCATTGGGAAGTTTTTTATAAAAAAATAAAGTGCTTATCAGCCCAATTCAAAAAAAATTGTTTATTGGTAATCTAAGTTGTATTTAAATAAATTTAAAAACAAAAAATGTGTCGCAGGGTAAAATATACAGCCTATCACAAAGACTATTTTTCATGTTAATAATAATAATAATAATAATAAAATTAAACGAAGAGGACAAAGAAGACAAAGAAAAAAATGAAAGGGAATGAAAGTAAAAGAAAAAGATTAAAAAAAACAGTCAACTTTTTTTTTTATGCAGATTGAATTACCACGTATATTAATTTTTATTTTGAGTTAAAAGATAACCAAATTCTATAGGATAAACTAAGTTCAAAATAAACTTTAATGCAAGACAAAGATAATCGAACAAAACTTATTACTAAAGTTGCAATAATATAAGAATAAAATGGATCGAAGAGACTTGAGAAATAGTAAGAGATATAATAGTAATGAGGATGAGGGAACAACAAAAAAGAAATTTGTCAAATTTATATATAAAAGAAATAAAAGTCAGATTTCTTGGCTCTCCGCGCGGAAAATTTATTATAAATAACATTTAAAATTTTAGTATTTGACTTAGTTTTAAAAGTTGAAAATAAATAAGCCCAAGTTATCTGAGTAAAAAGTGATTGAAAATTAACTCAAATATATTTCAGATTAAAAATTCAAAACACTGATACTTATTCAAAACATATAAACTTATAAGGTAGTTATTAAATTTTTTTTCTATCTTTTAAAAAACACCTGTCTTCTATCTATCTTTAATTTCTTTTCATATTATTAAATCCCTTAATTGAAAATAAAGATAGTGGTACTCTTAAAATCTACCACAAAAGTATGAATCTTTTGTTAAAAAAATTCAATTTATTATTAGATTCTTAAAATGTCTTTTTAAAATAATTAGCTTTTCCAGTTTTTAAATTTTTTATCTCTTTTTTATTTATAATTTTTTCGTTTTCGATATTATTATTTATTTTTTTAGTTTAAACTCCATATTTGTATAAAATTTTTTTATTTAAAAAAATTCGCTTAATTGCAAAAATTATGGACAAATATTTATCTATAAATATATTATTCGAGAAATAAAATCCTGAAATAATCTATCTGATTTATTCAGGAGCCCATTCAAAATATTGTCTTGAATCTTATTTAAAAAAATTATAGCTCAAGTAAATTTTTCTCCATTTTTAAAGAGACCAAAAACAACAAAAAGAGATTTTAAACAAAATTTTGCATTATTTAAAATACATTTTAAAAAATATGGGTGTCTCCTGGTCATTAAGATGGTTTATACTAGGTAAAAATTAGGATAAATACCTTTAAATCTAATCATATTTTCAATTTTTTCCTTTTAAGGCTTGAAAAAAAGTTGAAAATGTATTATTCAGCCAATTTTTTTGAACCTGCTATTATTAAAATAGTCAAAAGTGGGTAAAAGAGGAACAGATATTTTATAATAATCCTATTTTATTAAAGAAATTAATCTTTTATGTGAAAATTCAACTTTGTAAAAAAGGTTAATAGCTTCCTTTTCAATTCAATCAAATTTTTTTGAAGCATGATAAAGAAAAGATTTCGTTTTATTGAGTTAGAAATTCTGTTTTAATCACACATTTTTTGCTGTTTTCAATCAATTCATTTTTATTTAAGATGTGTTTGATAAATTGACCCCTGCATTTCTGATTCAGTTTTTCCCAATAATAATTTTTTTCTAAAGACTAATTAAGACTATAAAAAACGGAAGGCCGGCTTTTTTTATTTTGAATTATTATTTTAAATACAACTATTAACTATTAGAAATTTATTGGGTTTGAAAGAAAATATTATTCTTAGTTTCAAAATAGAGACCAGTTGATAACTTCATGAATATTAACATTGAAAAATCAAGTTTTATGAAACGAATTTGAATAACAAGTTTCTTTTAAAAAATAATTGATTTAGGTTTTTATGATCATTTTTATAAAGTGGATTTAGATTTAATAATATCTTTCAAAAGCCAAAAGAATTTCTCATGGGTATTTTTTTTAAAAATCTAGAAAATTAAACAAATTTAAATGTGTTATGCATATTAAAGAGCTGATGAAAAAGTATTCTTTTAGTTTAGTATGTGGTATAGAAAATGAGTGTGTAAAAATAATAGCTCAAATTACAGTAGCATCCATCTAAATATCGCATCTAGTTTTAATTTAAATAAAAAAATGAGTTTTTTGGTTTTCAGTATCCCCTTGTGAAATTTAATATACCCAATTTTAATGAAAGCTATCTATATTAAAAATATTTTGATTGCAATAACATCCCAACTGAGTGCACGAATTTTCAGTTTGGATTCAATTTGCGCACTTATGCGGATTTTACTGTATAAAAGGAAAATTTATTGTAAAATATTACTCTTAGATAAAAATTAAATATCGAAATCTGTAATAATTAAAAACTATTATCATTTTAGGGTATTTTGAAAATTGCTTCTATTAAAAATCAAATATATTCTATTAATATTAATATTAACAATAATAAATGATATTTCGTGACCTTTAACATCCCATAAAGAAAAATGGTCGATTTTTTTTTTTTTAAAAAAGTTTTTCTCTTAAAATTGATGAATATTTTTTTAAAATAAGAAAGATTTGAAAATATTAAACTAATAAGAGTGATGTATTTAGCCATGTATTAGGGGCTTAATATTCTATTTTTCTAAGTACAACAAACTAAAATTTCAAACATCGTTATACTAATCTTGGATGGGAGCAGTGGAGACAGCGCACAGAGATTTGGAGGTCATCGATTCCAGAGGAAGACTATCGTGTAACAGGAGGAACCGATATTTTAGCACAGCTGTGGAACAGTCTAGTACACAAGTCCAGCTTTCGAGAGTCATACGGATCTCAGCGTCTAAAAAAGATTTGTAAAAAAGCATGTCGATCAATCCCGCGATTGGGTAGGAGCGTAATATTATTAATACTGTTAAAAGTAGTCTCTGAGTAGGAGATCATTAGCTTTAATGAACTATTTTTTGTTGACAAAGAGCTTAATTTTTGACGGCATGTAATCTCAGTCATACACCTGCTTGAATCAATGCCAGGGGGGTCTTTCTGTTGATATATTGCACACTTATTATGTGAGTACAAAACCGCAGTCCGACAGAGGAGCTTATTTATTTAGGATAATAGTATTTTATATAAGTATTTTTCTTTTTTTCATATATTTTTAGTTTAGTTTCAATGACGTTATCTTACAATGAAATTCCGTGATACAAAAAAAAAATTTCAAAATTTCAATTTATTTATAACATTTTGACCGCAATTAATTAAAGATTAGGAAAAAAAATAAAATTTCCAATAAAAATAGTGTTAAAAGTTTAAAAATTTCCAAATATAGAATAAGTATAATTTCTAAAGCCAATAATAATATCATTTAATAATTTTTTTTTTGATTTTAATAAAATAATAAAAAGCAAATTCTATTTATTTAATATATGGCATTACAAATAGTCCATCCAATAAAAGTTTTCAAATTCTATAAAATACTATAGATCACATTTTATCCAGTCAAATTTATTTATATATTGAAAGATTCACCAATTTTATGATATTTAAATATTAATTTAATAAAAAGTATATAATATTACTAAAAAAATGAGTCTGTCGATTTATTTAAAATTTTATTAAGAAATAAAAATGTCTTAAAAAAATAAGTGAATGATGTTATTTTAAAATAATATATATCCAAATAAATCATGATATAGTTATATAAGTATTATTTTTCATTTTAATGACATGATAGCTTGTAATTTAGAGATTTTTCTAAAATCATCAATTTCTTTATAGTCATCAACATTTTTTTTTATAAATTTTTGGTATTAAAAAATAATTACATATTATTTTTTTTAGCGATTTATTTCTTTATGTTAGTATAAATTCAATAAATTTTATATTATAAGCTATTATAAAATACATTTCTTTTCCTTAATAACTTTATATTATAAAGGGTTATATTTAATTAAATTTAATTTAATTCAAAATAGATAAATTTATAAAAATATTTTATCCTCTATTATATTGAAAACGAAAAAATAAATATTTTATCAAAAAATGATCTGAAAATAAATTTTATATTTAGATGAATAAATTCAAAAAAAAAAACGTAGTTTTATATAAGAATAAATATTTCATATTTATTTGTATTATAATTTTGATATTTTAAATAAAAAATAGATACATAAATTAAGTCAAAATCTAATTTAATATTTATAGAATAAATGTAAAATATTACACGAATTTGTAGCATTTATTAATGATTATACAAAAAAATAACATAAATTATTTTAACTAATTACTTCTGTTCAAAAGCAAATTAAAATACTGTTTTTTTTTTTTTATAAAAATCTTTATCTTCCAAAAACGTTCTTAGAAAAAGTTTTTTTTTTATTCGCAAAGATTAATTAGAATTTCATTTACTAGGTTAGCAAAATACTTGAAATTCAATTCATACCGTTAAAATAATGTGTAATAAGTATCATACGCTAAACATTGAATGTATGAATTTTTGTTTAAATGATTTAAAAATCTTTATTATCTCAGAAAATAAACCGAAAAATAATTTAATTAATTTTTTGAAATTTTTATTAAATATAGAAACACTCTTATAAAAACATAATTGATTTTATAACTCTGAATATTCACAAAAAGATTGATTGAAATAATATCACACCCCTAGCCAATAATAAATAAATATTTTTTATTTTGAATTATGTATTGATTAAAGGGTTAAAAGCATTTATACACAAAATTATGTGTTTTTATAACTAAATTAGGATATTATAAACAAAATATGAGGTTGTTAAAATTTTCTTTTTTGGCCAATAAAACCTCTTAAATATTCCGTATACTTTTACAAAAATTATCAGTGTTTTTATTTGACGGCTTTTTAAGTTAATTATAATGGATATTATCTTTGAGAGCGGAAATTCTCCAAATAAAATTTTACCACTTTCCAAATTTGGAAATATGATACTAAGATAAAAAGTAGAGTTGTTGGGAAATTCAAAATATAAAATTTAGAGGTAAATTTTCTATTGATAAAATGTTGAAAATTATTTAGAAACAGTATGTTTTTCAATTTTTATTGGTCTGTTTTTAATTAAATGTAAATTATGCCAATGGTTTACAAATTAAAAAGAAGCTTGATCTTGAAAATTATTTCATATATTCAGGATTTTTTTTGAGACCGGATTATTTTATCTATAAAATAAATAGGCCAAATCGACATCCGATATTACTTCTGGTGGTTTAAATTTTTATTAAATATATTACATAATTTTTATTCACCAAAAAAAAAAGATTCACACACATATTAACATTTTCAACCTCCTTGGATGTCATCGGAATTTTATATTAGCTACACGAGGTTCAATTATCCGTTTACAGTTTCTTAATTAGGAAAGTGGAAAATTTTTGTGGAAAGTTTTCTGAAGTCAGATTAACTCCAGTTCAGGGTCTTCAAAATAATTTATCACTATAGAAATTATTGGATTAAATATAGCTGTAAAATAAAGAGTGCTTATATTTTGTGTATGAATATGGGATTTTTAAGGGATTTTATTGGTCAAAAAATAAAATTTGTATATAGCCTCATATTTTGTGTATAATTGCATAATTTTACGTAAAAGCAAGCATTTTTGTGTATAAATAATTTCTAATTAGATTAAATAAACTCCGATTTATGAGAGTTTATATTTAAATATCGGATGAATTTTGATACTAATTAAAATTTATAAAATGTTAAAATCAGTATATAAATGAATATCTCATAGGAAATTTTAAATTTGTAAGTATTTTTCTCAATTTGATATCATTATCATTTAAAAATATAAAATATAATGATATTTAAGTTAAATGGCTTTAAATCCAAATTCACAAATTTTATTCTTAAATTTATTTAATAACTAAAAACAAAAATATTAAAAATATAAATAAGTTAATATTGAAAATTATTTCAGTGCAATAAAAATTATCTAAAAATTTGGTTAAACCTGTAAAGAAACTGATTATTTTATAAAAAAAAATTAATAAATATATTTTTTGGGATTTTTTTACAAGAAAATGAATTCATAAATTTTTGGAAAATGGATGGCTAATAGGTATTAATTCCAAATAATTAAAATAAAAAAAACTATATATTATTCGAAAAATTTAATTTATGCAAATTTATAAATAGTTTTATTAGGTTGAAGAAAATAAAATTAATTTTTTTATCAAAAATTTGAAATGGTAAAAAAAACTTTTAAAAACACTCAAAATAAATTTTCTAACAGATAATTGTCGATATATATAAATAATTTTTTTTCTAGAAGTTTTTAAAAAATTTATAATTATTGAAACTAAATTTTTATGATATAATATAAGTGAATCTTTTATCTTTTATTTTAAATAAAACCAGCCTATCAGAAGTAAAAGGACGCTTTTAAACCAAAAATCAAGTATTAATTTTTTCTATCATTTTTTTTAAAGATGAAATATATGTTCTCTCAATAAATAAATTTATTTTAAAAAAATATCTATGGATAAAGGTGAATATAATAAAATATAATTGTTATTACACTTCAAAATTGTAATTTATATTTGGGATGATATTAATTTTTCAAGGTATTTATTATAATTTATTTGAGTAATCTTATATAATCTCGAATTTTATTAAAAAGATTTTGTTGTGAAAAAATGATCATCCGTCTTTTCAATACTATTTTTAGGGTCAATTTGCATAGAAAAAATCATTTTAACGGTAATATAAGTGATATATAAACATTATAGCTATTATAAATTGGCTATAGATTTACTATTAATCAATTATTTAAGTTTAATTTTTCATTATTTAAACTCATCAGAGTTCTTTTAAAAAACTCTTTTTTGAGTCTATTCCTGATTTGGTTAAATATAATTTCAACCCCATTTACTAAAAGTATTAAATTTAGCAATATGAAATATCAGAAATATCTTGAAATATATGCGCTGATATTACTGAAACAACAATCAATCTAAGTTAAAATACTCATTAATAATAGACGTTCTATATTATTTCTTAATTGATTAAAAATATTATAATTTATAAATAATATAATGTTTAAAAAATAATATTCAAGTTGTTTTTTAAATTATAAGTTAATTAGAGGAAAACTTTATATAAACTCTATTACTGAAATACTATTTAAGATTATAAAAAAATATACATAAAAAATTTAACCTTTTAATTATATTTTTTTTAATAAATAAATATAGTTCATTATAAATCCCATTTATTTTTAATTGTGAAAACTTTTATTTTAGCCGTCATTAGATGTATTTACTTTAAGGTCCAATTTTTTTTATTTGAAACAATAGAATTTATTTACATTGCAGCAAATTAATTTTATTTTTAAATAAATATGAACATAAAAAAACTAATAACTGAAAATATTATGTAAACTCTTTATACAAAAAAAATAATATTTTATTTACGGTGAATTTTTATTAGTATTATTTTAAATGGCTTATTCAAAAATAATATAATAATAACGCTGCTAATTTCCGTATGTCAAATCATTTTTATATTTCAAGTTATGTCAAAATCCAATTGTGTTAGTGATAATATTTCCTTTTTTTATTTTTTTTTTCAATACACCCAATAAAAATTAGATAAAATTTCAGCTCGTACAATTATTGAGTTTTCGATTCAAATGAATTTTTTTTTTTTTATTTCAATTCAAAAAGGGTAAGTATGATGTCTATTTTGAAGCTCTGAAATTATTTAAAATAATCTACTCGTTTTTAAATTTTATATAAATTTCAAAACTCAAAAAAAATACAATTAGGTTTGATGAAAAAATATATTGCTTAATTTTTAGAAAATTGTGTTTGTAAAAATTACATGAAAATAATTTTGCTCCCATCTGTTACAAAATCAGTAAAACATAAGCGTTTTTTTTTGAATTTTTTATGTAAATTATTAATTCAATAGAATATATATAAGATCTAATAAAATCTCCTGGGACTTACTTAAAAAAAACCTGTAGTTTTAATTTTAGTTAAATAAGATGGACTGTATAATTTTTTAGAAAGAACCTTAGCTTTATTTTTAGTAAAATAAGATGAACTAGATATATATTTTTTTAAAAAAGTTAAATTAAATAAATTAGTACTAATTATTATAGTATATATATCAGTCTATCTAATATTTCTTAATAAATTTGTGTAAAATTCAAAATTTCAAATCGATTTATAAATTTTGATGAGAAAAAATCTGAATCGGGTTAATCAATATATATTTAAAAATTTAATGATTTTTTATAAATAAATCTGATTATCAAATGCCGAAATTCCATGATTTTGTAATATAAATTTAAAATATTTAGTCAAGTTAAATCGAAAAATTTTCTTTAGCCAATAAATAGCCCCTAAAATTTATTTTCTTGGATATAATTAATTATAATTTTAATCATAAAAAATCTTCCGAATAATTTTTCTCAGAATTTTTTATTAGTTTTTATATAATCATACCAATTTTTTCCTATTATTTTTGCTTTTTTGTATATCTTTTATTCTAAAAATCTACCATTAAATAAATATTTTCAGTTTTAGTCGATAATGTATCTAAAATTTGCGTCCTGAATTATTTTTAAATGATCATTTTGATAAAATATACATTATAGAATCTTTGTATATAGGTTTATAGTGAAAAAAATAATTAATAATTAGTTCGTTTAAATCTTCGAAACAATCCAAAGATAGAATTTCATGCAAGAAAAACCTACTTTAGATTTGATATTTTTATTATAGTCTGTAAATGAAACATTTATTAGTAAGAATAAAAATTTCTCGACGATACAAGTAGCTTCAAAAATATTTGAATTTTATTTTGAATTTTTTCAAATAGAAACAATAAAAAAGAAACATTGATGTAAATATCTTCGACTGTAATTATTTAGAAAAATTAAAAAAAATTCTGTATCAAATAGAAAAAATTTTCTATCAATCTTATATAAAATTCCTGATATATATTGGAAAATAGTTAAAAAATTCTTAATTATTCTCTTAGAGAGAGAAATTAATCTTTTTTTTTAGATAGTAATTTTCCAAATATTTATCGGTATCGATATATAATTCTTGAATTTTGACATTTATGGTGGTTTAAATGCCTCTAAATTATAATAATAAGGCAATAACTCAAGGATATATATAATTTTATATTTTGAAAAAATATTTTTTAATTATAGCCTAAAATCTAAGCTGATAAAAAGCCAATTTAAATTAGTTACATTTAAGAATTTTCACAAGTTATTAAATTAAGATATTCTAAACATTTATTATCTATTGATATTATAAAAATTATCAATTTTTATTCTTTCTAATAAAATCTGATTATGTCTTGAGCTCTTTATTTAATGAGAGTTTTTTTTTTTTTTTTGTATCACGGAATTTTATTGTAAGATAACGTCATTAAAAACTATACTAAAAAAATTTGAAAAAAAGAAAAAGACGTATAGAAAAGACTATTATCCTAACTACAATAAGCTCCTCTGCCGGACTACCGGCTGCGTACCTACGGGAAAAGGGTTCAATCTACCAACCGAAAGACCCCCCCTGGCATTG
>LSSL01002013.1:0-23689 GCA_001953115.1 Smittium mucronatum
TCTGATATTCCTAAAATAAAATAAAATTTAATATATGAAAACTTTAAGTCATTCTAAATTTATTTTTTTTGCTTGTATGTTAGGTTTTAATGATGCCATATTGTGAAAAAATTATTTTTTGTGATAAAATATCAGCAAAAATTGTTTTTTAATCTTTTAACGGAGATTATTCTCATGTTTTTTATAGTGATAGGTGCATAGTTAATTATTATTAATTACGATACTTATACAAATCCGTTTTCTGCTCTGTGCATCAAAAAAACTTGTAAAATAGCTTATAAAATCACACTGAAAAATTTCCATTAAACGTAAACATATTATAGACGTATAAATTATAGCCATTTTATATTTTAAACCAATTGGGATTCAATTTTTTCTAGTTTAAATTTGATTTTATTGTAATGAGATGAAATTTTTCGTGTTAACTTTCACTTATATTTTAATTGGGTGCTTTGAGACCAAATTACATTTACTTTTTCCCAATCAATTTTATATTTAATCATATTTTTTCACACTTGTTTCAAATTTAATTTAATTTTTAAATTTTCTTTTACTTTCACCAAAATTTCCATAGAAAATATGCAGTATCCCTCATTATCAATATAGAAGAGAAAAAAAGGATTTTAACTTTGTGAATATATATTTCAAATTTTCAAGCTGATTTGGGATTTAATGAGATTCTAGAACCAGTAATTAACGATATTTTTAAATTATAAACTAAAGTAAAGGTTTCCGAGTGGCAAAAAAACACGTGAACACAGCAAAATAAGGTAGACGGGAATTATTAATAATCTATATATGTATTAATAGACTTAAGAAACGCCTGAAGCAATAGAAAATGTAAATAATATTTAAATTAATACCATGAGTAAGGTGGAAAATACATATTTCAAGTTATAATTAGTATTTAAAGAGTTTTAGAGATTATTTGGAAAAAAATTTAGATACTTTTTTTATCTTAATATGGGTCTAAAGCACATATTGGGGGTTTATTGGAACTTCAAAAGATTAAATTAGATGGATTTTAAACAATAGTGGGGATAATATTTAGTTAGCTGGTATAATAAACAAAAATTCAATTCTGGTGATTATAAAGGGAATTTGTCTAGGGGAAACAAGAAATAATAAAGATAAGATATTTGAAAAAAAAATGCGATTAATCAATTTTAAAATAAATAATTCTGTAATAATTAGCTGATAATATCAAAAATCTTCATTACTTACCGGATGTGGAAAATAGATGTTTTATAATTAAAAAATAACGTTTTTTAAATGTGATTCCAATTTTATATATTAGTCTATAAAAATAATAGAAAAAGCCCGAGGCTACTAAGAAAACTGTTTTAAATTTGATGAAAGTAAAAATATCTGAAGTATTCTAAGAGTATATCCATTAATATTATGATTTAAATAGTGTTAAATTATTTTCTAAGAAATTTTCTTTTGGGGAATAAGAAACTGAAATAAAACTCATCATATCATCAAAAAGATGTCGAAAGAGAAAAATAATTTTTTTTAAATCGTCCATACTATATATGAATAAAATAAAAGATAATTCAAAACTTAAAACCACAATTAGCGCAATAATGAAATGAAAGATGTCCCAAAATTAGTTATAATAGTCAAATAAGCAGCATAAAAAATATAAATAGCTAAATATATACTTTTAAAGAATAAGAATAAATCTATAATTAACAGAAAATATTTTAAATATAATTTTGAGATTTAAGATAGTGTGTGTCATATTTTTCTTAAATCTGAAACACCTTTAGGTGAGAATAAAATTAAATCAGTCTCTTAAATTTGATAAAAAAAAACTAATAAGAAAACTTCAATATTTAAACCGATCTCAATGAAAGAGAAGTATTATCGCAGATAAAGATATCAGAAAAAAATCAATCCATAAATATTATACTGCTTTCTGTTAGAGATATTTTTATCCCAATTTTATTTTCCAGTGTGTTTTGAATTTTATTAACATCAGTAAATTAGTTTAGAACTGCGGTTAATAAAGATCAATTGGTTCAAACATTTACAAATTAAATATTTAATCAATGATAATATAACCATCTCTGAAAACGTTAATATGTCTTTAAAATCCCATTGAAAAACATTTTATATTAAATTTATTCTCATGAAAAACTGATCTGTATTTATTCTTCTAGAGATTGACATCTGTAAAATTTAGACGCAAAAATTAGCTATAAAAATGAAAGATTTATTTTTAGATAAAAAACTATAAGATTTATCTAAATATTCTGATTAAGTATGGCTAATGGTTAAGTATAAACAAATACAAAAGTTCGATATTCATAAAAAAATATGTAAATCGATACAAAATTTTAAACCCTATACAAATCCAATAAATACATTCTTTTTTTTTCTGAGCGATTAAGTAAATTAATAAAAATCTGAAAAAAAAATTATTGGATTATTTCGGGTTTGAAGAAAAAAACTTTATAAATTTTTGTTTCAATTGAGTTGTATCGTTTTTTTAAGTAGCTTTAAACATTAAAAGAAACCAATTTTAGATTTAAATTTCTATCCTGCAATGCTATTCAAATAAAATAATTTTATGTTTTAATGAAACTCTTTTATTATAAATACACCTAAAAAATGTAGTTTTTTTTTTTTGAAATATAAAGAAGATATATTAAATTTCTGTAGCGTTTCTTTCAAAAAAAAGGTTAATGTGATACTGCTTCAAGATGGAAAATATTAACCAGGAGAAGATTGAATAAGTATCTTCAGAAAATTTACTACTGTAAAAACAAAAAGGATCTATAATTTCCTGCTTTAACCAGAACAGATTGGTATAAAGGTGGACAATAAAAAAAAATTCTCTGCATATAAAAGCGATTTTAAATGGGATATGACGCAACCTGAGCTCAGCTTGAAGGATTTAATAATAAATTTTAATTCCAATTTTGTGACTTGACTTTATTAAATAAAGCAGCACCCTCTTTCCAAGAATTTGAAAATTTTAAATAACCAAATTAATGACGTATTAGGAAATTTTAGGAGAAACAAAAAAAAATTTCTCACAACTGATTATATTAAATATTGTATTTATCAGAGAAAAAATTCAAAAGATTTTGATTTTTACCAAGCGTACAGATGAAGTTATAGTGTCTAGCTAGGTTATTATTATTCATTAAACCAACCAAATTTAGTTTTAATTGACAAATAAATAATTAAAATATATACTATCACAATATTGGTAACCTCATAGTAACTTTTTAGTCTTATTATTTTCTAAAATGGTACATATAAGTGCTATTTATCTATTAATATATTTTGGGAAATCCTGGAGTAGTGGGTGGGATAAGTGACACTAAAAGAGTGTTTATTCTGGCATGGACATCTGTTTTATATGACTAATTTTCTGAGAATTATTTATGGAATCTAGAAAGTTTAAAGAAAAAAAATAAGCCAATTGGTTTATTTTCAAAAAAGATCCACATGATTAGGGATTCTTCGCCATTGATAAAAATTGTTGAGAAAAGATTTGTCCTGATTGTATAATTGATAATTATTGGGAGCACGTTTGCAAAAACGTGGTAAAAAAAGCTAAAATGTTCGAAGCAGGAATTAGAAGTGAAATTTTGTCCGATCTAAAATTTATAAATCTGTAAAGATCTTGATGAGAATTATCAGAAGTTTTAGGTCTTTAAATTTAAATTTTTTTAATTTAGAAGAAACCGCCCAGTTTTTAAATTATTTAGTCAAAATCCGTATCAATTTCAACATATCGTTTTTTGAGGTAAGCAATATTTATGGAACCAATAAAAAAAATCTTTTTGTAAATGTTTAGTTTATCTCATAAAAATCTAAATTCAAATAGGAAAAGAATGGATGTCATAATTTCATATATGTAATTCAGAATTTTTGTGTAAGATTTTTCTTTGAAAAAATGCCCAGATTTCGATTTTCCAAATTATGTCAAAAGCGAATTAATCAACTGCGATAAAAAAAAATAATAAAAAATTTATAGAAAAAATACTAAAGAAGCATATTTTCTGGCTTCCAAATCAGAACCATCAACTGATATTTTGGATTTAATTAAAAATAAAAATATTCCAGGAAGTTAAATTAGCTTAAGGAAATACAAATAATTGTACTCAGGGCATTCTTTACTCACAGCCGTAAATGAAATAAATTTATGGAATGATTTTATATGTAGCTGTTTTAATTTTTTTAACCATAAAAAAAACCATAATATATATCACTAATTAAAAGCAGTCAGAAACCCGATTTCGATAAAGATAACCTTGATTTCGAAAAAAGGATTAGAGGAAGACCAAAAAATATTCCCAAAAAGCATCCAAAAATTTGTTATAGACAATTTTGCCTTCTTTTATTCAAAAAAAAATCTCAATAAAGACTACTTGATACTAATTAAACATCTTCCGTAGCTTATTTAAAAGATAAAAAAAAAGTTGAATTAAACGGCGTAATTTTGTGTTTTTATTTCTGTTTTGAAGTTTATTTTAGCCACTTCTAAAATTATTATGCGTTTCATTAATAATTTATAAAATAAAAAGTTTACGCAAGCTTCTAAAAATTACTTTTTTGTTTAAACATTGTATATATATTATATAGAACGAGTTTATACTGTTAAATATTATTTAAAAAATCATCCTTTTTGCTCAAAATTTATTTTTAAGCGCTATAAATACATCTATTAAAAAAAATTCAAAAAATGATTCTTGAGCAAAAACAGCATTTTTATTAGGTATACAACTTAAATTACGTAAAATTTTACTTAAAAGTATGCATATTTGCTTTTTTCCCCAATATTTTCTGTTATTCATCATAAATTAGAATTCTTACTAATTACACAAAAAACTATAAAATAGTTATAAGAATTTTTATTGTAAAATCTTTTTTTAGTGAGAACTGAATTTTTTTTAGCTTAAATACAAAGAAGATAGATTTAATCGGGATTTTAAATGTTTATAATGATAAAAAGTCAGAATAATAATTATGGCGTGGTTCTAAAATTCTGGCAATTCTTTTTATCTGAAGTATAGGATTATTAAAAGTTAAAAATATTGCATTCACTAATCGGAAAACTTCCATCAATAGAAAGATATTTATTTTTAATCCAATATAAAACATATTTTATCTTTAATTTTAGCCTAAATAAACCAATAAAAACTCTTTTATATTTTCATAATTTAAATAATCTCTCACAGAAAAAAATAGAATATATTTAATTTATTCATATATGGTTAAAAATTTTGTATCAATTTAATTAATTTTTTATGGAATACCTTATTTTTGCATTTTTTTAATTTCTGGCCCATAAATTAATAATTTTTTTACTTAAAAATCTGATTTAATACTTCAAAAGATCTTAAGTTTTTCTTTAGTAAATTATAATAAAATAACATTTTATTAATTTTTATCATAGAATTATTTGCTTAATTGGAAAAATCTATATAAATTTTTAAAATTTCAGTAAAATAATCAATATATGCACATAATAGTATCTTGGATAACAATTTTCACTTGAAAAAATATTAATCGATAAAGAATTAAAATAACCAAATATTTTAAAAAAAATTCCACATAATATCTCTGCACGAATAAATTTAAATTGGGTTGTCACTATGAGTTAAAAATATATGGGGGTTTCAACTCAAAATTTCAAGTTTATTTTAAGATATGTACAATTTTGATTATAATAAGCGTAAGTCTCAAATTAATAAAAAAATGATAATTAGAATTTAAAGAAAAGGGATAAAATCTCATAGGTCTCAAAAAAAATGAAGATAAGAGACATTAATTTATAACTTAAAAAGATTTATTATACTGTAAGCAAAAAAAAAAGACGCGATAAAAAATACAAAGCTAAATCAATATAAATTTCCGAAAAAATCTGTTTAAATATTACTGGTATAGATTTTATATTTATTTACATTAAATTATGCCTTTTTTAAATCTAAAAGGATTTTTTCGAAGAAATCCGAATTGGAAGGCTCTGAATATGTGGCTTATGTAGCTCTAAATTAAACATTCGTAGTTTTTTGATAAACCCCTAAAAAAAATTTAAGAATAATTTCGTTTTCAAGTACAAAGCATATCGAATCGAAATTAATGAAGGTATAAAATGGATACACTGTTATCATATTTGGGGTAACTGATATATATCAAAAAAATCATAAATTTTTTTCGATTTTAATTGGAGATAATAAAGAATATTAATTATGGATATTTAAAGTTCTGGAAAGAGAAAATGAGATTATTGGGGTTTTCAAGCAGATAAAAAAACTATTCTCTGATTCCACATTAAAAAATTTTCTACCCTTATTGAACTCTCTTCAGAAGTAAAGAGGAATAATCTCTGGCTTCATATATCAAAATGGATTAAATTTTTTATTAAAAAAAAATTAATATAATATATGTAGAATCATTATACCGATATTTTTGGCATACACTTATTCCAAAAAAAAAAAAAGAGAAATCTGTGGAAATTTTTATCTAAAAATGTAAGGCTTATTATTCAGTAAAAAATATAAAATATAAAAATCTGTATTTCAAAAAAAAATGGCACGAATACTATGACTTTTTTCCTCTTCTACAAATAAATATCTTAAGATATTCAATATTATCTTAAAGAATAACTATTCTGAATGGATGAGTTTTTATTTGATATAATATATCAGGCTGAAAAAAAAACAATAAAAGATTAAAATTATTTTTATAGCCTAAATTTTCACATAATGGATTATCTCGAAATATTTTTAAAGAAATAATAATAGTATAAGCCTAATTATCTATACGAAGAATGTAAATTTATCTTCTATATATCATTCAATAAAACTATAGATGAATAAAAAATGACAGATATAATTTTTTTTATTAATAATATGTAATTCTTCTAATTTTACGGGTTTTTTTTTCTTGAAATTTTTTTAATTCTATTTTCATTCAAAAAACTCATAAATTGGATGGAAGTATTCTGTACAAGATTAAAATTTTGAAGAAAAAAAGAAATGTATAAGAATTTAATACTAAGAATTTAATTTAATATCAAGGTATTTTTTAATATCATGTTAATTAGAAACAGAGAGAGTGCTGATCGTTCCAGAAAGTTATAAATTTTTATTTGCTTTATTAGAAATAAAATTTTTATCTTTGTTCCTTTGACAATACGAATAAATTTCGATTTTTATGTAGTTCAGAATTTAATAAAATTAATTTTGCTTTTTTATTAGTTATAAGTTATTTTATAAGTTGATCCATTAATTCAATACTAATTTATGGGATTAAATCTAACTGTTTGATAATTTAATGAGTTTATTTGTGAAAATAGATACAATTGAAAAAATCAAAAATTCCTACATTTGATGTTTAATTATTATTCAGAAAAAAATATTAATTTAATAACAATAAAATTTAAGAAATATAATAAAAAACAAAATTTAATCATAATATTTATATGTATATGTATAAATGATGGATTAAAGGCGGATTAATTACCAATTTTAGATGGCCGAGAATCAAGCCTCATTAATTTTGATCATAACGGGCTTTTTTACAAAAAGACATCAGAATATATTTTACTGCATATTTCTCTAGACGAAATGGGCTTACCAGAATGAATCCTAAATAAATGATAATGGAATAAATAAGACTAAAATTAGGTTAATAATGGTTAAAATAAAAAATTTGGAGCTCAAAAATACCTTTTAAAATCAAATGAAATTATGTGCGCTTTATCAAACCAAATATTTGAATCGGAAAAAAAACTGAGATACTCTTTAGGGATACATATATGGATATATAAAACCATGTTTAAGTATATTTAAGGAATTTAAGGGGATAAATAAAGACGTGATTAGATTTTTTACTATTTAAAATATAATTTATGTTAGTTTAACAAAAAAGATAAAAAATATTAAAAAATACTGTTTAATAAATTTGCCTAGATTAAAATCTTACTTTTTTAAAAATATCCTCATATTTAACAGAGTTATTTATCGAGAAAATCCTATTTCCTGTAGCTATAAGATACTTGTAGCTTTATATGAAATTTTTGAAATTACAAGCAACAAATTTTCAATAGAATTTTTTTTAAATAAACAAAAAGGTAAAAATTTTTATAACTAATCCTTTTTCACTAAGTTCAAAAAAAAAATACCATCTAAACTTTTTTGGTAGGTTTTTTCTATAAGATTCGACTAGGTTTAGTTTAGTTCAACTTTATTTTAACTGGTACATTTTATTTTCCATCATTTTATAAATAAATGACTCAAATGATGGTCTATATTTCAAGGGGCTGTCATATCAAGTCTCTTCATCTTTTATTGGGTGATAAAACTGAAATTCCAAAACCAATTTATTTGTAGCCCATAATTAAAAATTGTAAAAAATATATATATTTACTACCTAAATTACAATATTTTGATATCCTTATCATTTTTTCTTTTTCAAATATCTTCTAATAGCTACAAAAATTTTCATTCTAAAAATGGAATTTTTTATTTTTAAAATCTTATTTTCAAAAAAAATAAAAAATAAAAAATATCGAAAAAGGGACAAGGTGCTACAAATAAGGTTTCAATGATTCGAAATCTGATCAGCGAGTTGGTAGATATGTTCAAAGAATCTTTTCATGAAAAGAAATAAAATGCAGAACCTTTATTGTTCACGAGAACATCGATTAAAAATTCATCGGTTTATTCAAGGCTCGTATAAGCTATATATTAAATTTAAGAAGATCTTCTCAGTGCTCAACTAACCGAATAATAAAGGAAAACTTTTATAAATTTTTGTCCTAGAATTATAGTATCAATTAAAGTCACCTCCACTGAACCACTCAGCCTCAGCTAATGTGAAAAAATAATATTCCGCTCTATAATGAATCAAATAACTCCTTTCCCAAGATTCTAGGTAAATAAAATATTATGATAATAGGATAATCCAACAAGCCACATTAATCTACCTTGTAACACCAAATTTTTTGTTGGAAAACACTATGAGTGCACTTGTATTTAATATCAATACAACAATCATGAAGAGAGTACCGGATAATATTCATAAGGGAAGAGGGCTTCCCGGGAAACCATTTCATCTATAGAGACGAAAAAAAAACGATAATTGAATAGAATAAATTCAACGCAACTATTTACATCAAGATTCCAGAAAAGAGATCCCGAATCTAGAAGCCCATTCGCTGGAATTATCAGTACGTTAACAAAATTTAGTCAGCATCAAACCTTTTCAGGAACGAGATTTTGTGCTGAAAACAAAGCATAATCATTCTTCTTACACTCTGTTTAGCCAAATTTTCGCGGGAGAGAATGGGGTCGAGGAAGAAGCTCTCAATAGAGCTCTCAGATTGGGCCTCAGTATAAGGCCATCTCTTGATTTTTTGGTCAAAATAAACAAAGTTAAATTACAGAAAGTGGGTCAAAAACATCTTTGAGAGGCTTTTGTGGATTTAATTCACAAAAAAAGAACCCAATCCGAATTTTTATTCATCGAAATATTGCTTATAGGGCCGCCGTCGCTGATAAACCACTCGGACCAAAACGAGAGAAAAATATAAACTGATTATCATGCCGTCCTGAAAGAAGAAATTGAGTTTCTTCATCCAAATAATACAATAAAAGATGCTAAAACTCGGTATCTCGGACTCTAAAGCAATGTTTTCGATGTACTAGTGAATTTATGGTACTAAGAGTAGTTCTATACCTGAGAAAACTGAACCGAGATGTGTAAAAGAAGAATTTCAAGATTAAATCGTGTGTATAAATTTTCATACTAATCAGCAGAAATTATTTTACTTCCTAAAAACTGATGTTGTGTATATGCATATCCTCGTCCACAAGTCTTCTAGGAAATGCCTCCGATCTTAAAGGAATGGGGGCAATTGATAATTCAGAGAGCTTTTACTCGGTATTTTATTTAGCCTGAAAACCTTCAATATTTTTTTTATACCGATATTTAAATGGCTAAGACACATAAAATACAAATCTTGGGATATTTACAGAACTTTCTGACCATAGAGGAAATAAAACTTGTGTGAAAATTGTACGCAGTTGTAATAAATTCCAATTTTGTGGAGTTAGGACACAATATCTAGATTTAAAAGTTTATAAATACTCCATTTCAATTGATTGATCGTTTTTAAAAGATAGTATATATTCATGAGATATGCCTCAAGATCCCTTCATCTCAGATCCTGAGCCTCTAAAGGAAAACTTCAAAGGTTCCGATATTTGAGCGAAAACATTTGAGGGGCTTGGAAAGTTTCATAGAAAAGATTCAATTGACTAAATAGCACTGATCTTTGAAACTGTTGGTTTTATTCACTCGATAAAGCTGAAAAAAGGCTGTTTAGTGAAGTCGAAGTAATGTAAATCGACAGTTATTCCAACCTAGCCGGTTATTCAGAGCCTATATTTTTAGGTTCGCAAACTGAAATATTGGAACAGAATAACTTTCTTTTCTGAAACCACAGAGAATAAAATCTTCATTATCTCATATATTAAGTTTTAGGACTATTTTTGAGTATCCAATCCTCCTCAGATCACTGAATCCTTTTAGAATCTCCAATAGATATCAAAAAAAAAAGAGTTATCGACTATTTATAAGCCTTTTATCTCTGGAAAATTGTGTATCATTCAATACTTGTTTATAATAAAATAAAATAACTCTCAAATGCACGATATATTTTTGTAGAAAAAATCTCCCAAATTGATGGAGATTTCCGGGAAAATTTGAAAAAAATTACCGGAGATGAATACGCGCTCTTGAATATTTTATGTACCTTCTTTAATGAATTAATGTAATGATCCGAGCAGAATGCAATTCGCAAAAAGAGTTATCATTGTGTGACCAGGAATTTTTAAGTATAGCAAAACTCCACGCCATATTATATTTAGACCTGCTCTCATTGAAAGCGAAAAATGGTGTAAAAAATTACTAAAACTAGTTTCCCTGCAAGAAGAATATAGAGGCAAAACGCCTTAATATTTAAGTTTTCATACTGGAGAGCTCATTATGATGCTTCTTTTGGGGAATTAGATCCAAAATAATTCACAAGGTCCAAAGAAATTACATAAAATTGACATTGGAGACACCGCCATGAATTTAGGGAATATGTTTTCCAAATTTAATTAAATTGTCGATGTAACAGAATATAATATTTATAGTGGAAAAATTGGTTCCAGAACCGAAAGTTGAAAATTAGCTGCTATTGAGAAGCAATAACTGTTGTTTATTCGCATGGAAAATCAGATGAGAGACATCAAATCTCAAGTTTTATATGATGAAACCATCAAAATTGTCTTCTTCGGTCAAAAAGTAGCCAAAAATATATCATAGTACCATATTAACTAGCAGCACTTTTTGTATTGGCACCTAAACAAAAAATAATAAGCAGAAATTTTATCAAATCATTTTCTAAACTAATTTGCGCATCTCTTGCATCAAAAAAGCACAGTTTCAACAAGATTAGATTTTATAAATCTCAATTTTAAATTTATTAAAGGATTCAAGTGCTATGGAAAACTTGCCTTACATAAAGTTTTTTTAAACGCAATGGAAGAAAAGAAAATAATATCACTCTTCAGTTTATAAATAAACATATCGCCAATCA
Organism: Smittium mucronatum; assembly: GCA_001953115.1. Lineage (NCBI taxonomy): Eukaryota > Fungi > Kickxellomycota > Harpellomycetes > Harpellales > Legeriomycetaceae > Smittium > Smittium mucronatum. The sequence goes on from LSSL01002013.1 coordinate 11,615, forward strand.
TTTAAAATATAAACTAATGGGAAAAGGTTAGAGAACTGGGTATACCAAGGCTTTAAAAAAAATTCTCTGGCTACTATAATATGTGACTCCTTAAATTCTAGCGATAAAAATCGCATTAATTATGCAAGAAATACATTATGCAATGGAACACTTAAGTTAGTAGTCATTTAAAAAATGAAAAAAAAAATAAAATAAAAGGATAATAATTTTAATTTCTTAGGAAATAAATAGCCAACAGAATCCCCTGTTGTTTCTAGTAATTTTATATTCCATTTACAATAGTAAAGAAGAAAAGTAATTACTCGCCGCTAAAAAATCCAAAAGCAGGTAATTTGATGCCAAAAGGCTGATTAAAAACAAAAATATCACGAAAATCCGCTTTCTGCTGAATTTATAACCAAAAATACACTAAATATGTCATAATTAAAGCTCGACCACCAAAAAAACCTATACCTAAAGATCGATAATTGGTGCAGCTCTGGTGGCTACTGCTTAAGTTAATGAATATATATATATATATTTGGTCTAATTTTACTATTTTCGACATCTATTTCAGATTGAACCGCATTTCCCTGCCAAAAAAGACCGAAGCTTTACTAATTCTGGATTAAGTTAATATGATCACCCCTTGAATTATAATATTGAATAATCTTCGCCAAAAATACTAGATTAATTTTAAATTATCGCTAAATTTTCGAATTATTACTAAAATAAATAAAGGCGAATTTTCATCCTTTTATTGGAATCTTTTGTTTAATTAGGGGGGGGGGATCAAGTTTAACCTATTCCGGGCCAAAATATAAGTTTCTCTCCTATTTACCTAAATTAGCTATTTAAATTGGCATAACTTGATTTATTCAATGACATAAAGATAATATTAGTCTAATGTAAATATTGAGAATAAAGTTAATGTAATTTTTTAATCATCTGCCTAAACGGATTAACGGCTGGGAAAAGAAAAGGGATATTTGGTGACCCTCACCAATTTTAGAATAAAAATCTTCTTCAAAATCAAACTCAGAAATAATTGCAATGAAAACTATTATAAGGTTCGTTTATGATAAAAAAATTATTGATATGATTGATTTTATCTGCTCAACCATTTACTAAAAAACTGGTGTGGAAATGTTAAAAAATTGAAGTTTAATGATAAAAAGCTTTAAAAATAAACGCAAATCCACAAACCTCTCCTGCATAAAAAATAATTATATTGGGACTTTTTTTGTTAATTTTTAGAGAATTTCGTTAAAATATAATTTTTATAGGATAATTATAAAAAAAAACATGATTTTTCCTGGTTTAAATTTATAGCGTTGATTATATAAATAAAAAAAGAGTGATTTTTGTTCAAAAAATAAGTTGATTACTAATTTGGTTATTTTACCAATTTCAGTGATTTTGCGTAATATTAGTGCTTACTGCCTATTTTAGTTGTAAACTGTTTGATCACAAGTTATTTACCGAAAATTTCTATAATTAACTATTTCCAGAATATAGCTAGCCAATATTTAGACATCTAGAGACTATAATGGATAATAAGTCTAAGCTTCTTGATACTCGGGTTTTTTCGTACTGGAACTTCTCAGCTTCTGTGATCAGGTATTCCACAGCTGAGGCTTTGTATGTTTTTGTTATTAAAACCAAAACTTTATTATTAGAGACTTTAATTACTCTGCATATCCATAAATATATTATTGCGTAAATAAGTATGTTTCATAAGCTATTTTTTAAATTGAATAAGAAAAAAAAATTCAGTTGACTAATTAAAATAAGATTTACTAATTAGGAAATCTTTTCATTTTTTAAAAAATCTAATCACAAGTTTTAAAAATTATGACTCCTTATTTTTCAGAAATATAATTAGGTTCAATCTTTTTTTTTAATATAAAATAACATTTATTACTATCAAACTCGTTTTATTAACAATTACACGAACTTTTTGAGATACTGTTTTTGTTATTATTCAACGGAAAATGATTTAAATGAACAGAGATTTCTTAGTATAAAATATCCAATAAATCCGAGAATTGCATTTTTTTTTTGTTATTTTTTGTAACTTTAAAAATTTATGACAAATTTACTCACTACCTCAAATTATTTAAAATTAAAGCTTATTGTTATGGGGGAAAAAAATTTAATGTGGTTATTTGAATTTCTCGCTCTTTTTAGTGTTAAATTTCGTTTGTGATAACAGCAAAAAGGATGATTTATTATGCTGGTATGTTAGTCTCAATAATCATATAGAATAATGTAACATAATTTATGTCAAAAATATTTATTGTTAGATTTTATAAAGAGAGTATAATACATTACTAATATAAACTTATATCGCGAAAAAATATAAAATAAACTAAAAAGAGGATAAAAACGATTTTTACTCAATAAACACAGTTTTCTAACACGCTTCATCATTTATTGATTGCTCAAAAAAATTGAAAAATAAAAATATTTTTATAATATATATTTAATTATTTTAATGAAAAGTGATTTATGGATTTTTTTACCTTCTCACCTCCACCTAAATGAAAATTACCATTAAAAGTACTTATCATAAATATGTCAATGATTTAATAGTAAAAAATAACATCCCAAATTTGCAATAAACCCAAACCAAAATTATCTCATACCTTCTTTCGACCATAATTTTTTTCTGATTTTTCGATCGTGTATTCTAGGCTATTGGTATTATGGCCAGAAATTAGAAGCTTTTCTCTTATAATTTTTTTAACTTATATATATAAACTTCCGATCTCATAATTTTAATCTGACTTAGAACCAATCTATTCGATTATATCCGAATATTCTAGTAATTCATTCGAATATTCCAAAAAATCACTTTCCATCATTTTTTTAAAAAAAAATCGGAGACACGATTTGGCTTGTTTTTCATTATCTTATTCAGTCCTAGTATTGCTATTTATCAAATTAATATTTACATTATTTTTATTGAATAAATTGATATTAACCAAGCAACTCATGCTGAATATATCACATTTTGGCTGTAAAATCGGTCTTTAAGAATTATTAAGAATTATTCTTCCTTGATTGATCTACTTTTTATCCATAACATCAAATCTTTTATTTAATTTATTTTTATAAATTTATAAAAATTTTTTCGCTTAAGTTAAAATTTCGGTTTAGATGATTAGGTTCTATTGTGACTTTGTTTTCATAGCTGAATTTGAATGAAATTTCCTCTTCGGAGGTACAATCGAAATACTCCGAAGAATTTTTGCTATTTTTATATGTTAATATCCTATTTGAGCATTATTATTTTCAAAGTGACTATCTATGATATGAAAAATCAATAAATAAGGTCCATTTAAAATCCTGAAATCTTTATTTTTACTTCATTTTGTTGTCTGAAATCAAATATGATCTTTTTAATAATGAAATATTGCTGATTTTTGAACCTAAAGTATATTTACATCTTTCACTAGCGTACCTCTATATTTACTTCAATAAATTGAATTCACAGTTGAGATATTTTCGAATAAAGTTTTCTCATCTTCTTTTTTAAAATTTTTATTATTTCAGATTACACAAAAATCTTTTTTTAACTTTTTATAAATAATACCTGAACATTTAATGGAAATTAACATGTAAAAATTACATTTTGACAATACTAAACTCACTAAAGAGCTTGTTTGAATAGAAAAAAAGACGTGATATTCTTTATTACTGAGTATATCCTTGTAGTACAGCACTTCAAAATTATCCTTATATTTATAAAAGATATTTAGACGGTCTTTTATGTAATTCACTCAAAAAATGTTGAATATTTCCTCCCTTTTACGAAAATTTTCGATTAAATTAATAATTTTTCTATATAATTTATTAGAATCAACCATGGATTTTTTCATATTAGAGCTAGGAAAGGTGTTGAAGGGCAGTATAGGATATTCTAAACTATTTTGAAAATTATAAGCATTTGTTTTATCCGAAAAAAAATACTTTCATAAAATCGAATGAAGTTTTATCATTTTATCCCAAGTGTACCCCTAAGAGTGAAAAACCTTGCCGTGATTTAGGGGCTTAATAATGTACTTTTCGAAGTACATTAGAAAAAAATTTCACGCAGCGTTTACTATTCTTGGTTGGGAGTAGTGGAGATAGCGCACAGCGATTCGGAGGACAGCGATTCCAGAGGAGGACCATTTCGGAACAGGAGGAACCGATCTTTTAGAACAGCTAAGGCATAGTTTAATGTACAAGTCCAGCATTCGACAGTCAGACGGATCTCAGCGTCTAACAGCTATTTGTAGGAGAGCCATGTCGATCAATCCCACGTTTGGGTAGGAGCCTAATTTTTTTAATCCTGTTAGAAGTAGGCTCTGGTTAGGAGCTCAGTAGATTCAATGAACTATTTTTCGTTGACAAAGAGCTTAATTCATGACTGCACGTAACCTCAGTCATCCAGCCTACTTGAAGCAATGCCGGGTGGGGGGGTCTTTTGGTTGGTAGATTGAACCCTTTTCCCGTAGGTACGCAGCCGGTAGTCCGGCAGTGGAGCTTATTGTAGTTAGGATAATAGTCTTTTCTATACGTCTTTTTCTTTTTTTCCTATTTTTTTAGTATAGTTTTTAATGACGTTATCTTACAATAAAATTCCGTGATACACAAAAAAAGATATGAAAGGTAATGTCACTATTATTTTTTCAAGATAGAGATGCTGCTTCTCTGTTTGCCATAAAACTTGTATATAATAAATTGTAATAAAATGAAATAATAAATTATTGAAACGAAATATCCAATAATCTTGATCAAAGCTGATATTAAAAATTACCATTTATTATAAAACCCCATCAGCCCTCACCAATTATCTTACTAGATTAACTCCATTCTGCGAATCGGTATGAGTGTAAATAAGGAAACAATTTATGCTTGGAATTGGGTTAGTGAGTGTTCCCAACATATACTATATGACGCAGGTGGGATATTTCGTACCATTTTCATTGCCAATATTTATGCTAAATTGGTTTAGATCCAAAAAATTTACATTAGATTGTTTAAATTGTTGAATTTGGTAAACGGATTGGTATAGATTTAGCAAACCAGAGCACTTTAACACACATGGAGACGAAATAGTTAAATGACACTAACGGGGAAGTGACTTCTCTCTAAACAATCATCCATTTACGACAGTATATAGCATGTTTAGATCAAAATATTCACCAAAATTTGATACCTTAGACATACATCATTTTAGCCAATAAGCATTGATATACGTGGCCTAATTGATAGTAGAAAGATTTTTTCGATTTTATGGGTTTAATTGACGAAAAGTGGATTTATTGGAATTAAATAATAATTCACTGGACGAATAATATTTGTAACTGACTAATAAAATATGAAAAGAATCTTTTTATCCAATGGTAAAAGCTGATAAAAGTTTTGCAGGATGTTATAGGTATCTGCGGTCAAAAATGACCAGCAAAAAAGAAAATTGTTGAAAATTTCCAGATTTTTATGAATTTTCCGTTAGTTCCTTATTTTTTCCAGATTCTGTGGAAAAAAAAACATTTAGCCACACTGCTAATATATAAACTTATTGGGTAATCAATAATTGAATCAGAAAAAATAATCCAGTCTAAAAATAGTAAATACTTGCGAATTTAAGTGGTTAATTAATATAGCTGATATAATGAGTAAATAAATCAACATTTAGCCAACAGTACGAATGGAAACAAGAGTTTTGGTCCAAGAAGGAATCTCTCGTACTTATTAGTGGTAAATTGGCAATTTCATTGTTTTGTTAACGCTGTCATTAAGAGTAGAAAAGAAAGAAAAAAAAAATTATTGGGTGAATTTTGTTTTTGGCAAATCAGATATAGTCAAAAGGCAGTGTCAGGACTAAAAGGGGTTTGTGGGTAGGTATATTGTTGAGGAGAAAGAGAATTCATTATTTAGTGTCAATAATAAAGAGCGCCCAATTGGACCAATGAAAACTGGTGATTTTTTTTTGATGAAATGCAAGGGTGTCATCAAGGGCATTCATGTCAGAAATCGATATTAAACTACCTTATAAGTGTAGACAACTCAAATTATACTTTGATATTAAATATCCTATCTCTATATCTTCATTTTCTAACTTACAGTTCTGCACACTAATATCTGAAAATTTAGCTATGTCTGATTTTGATTCTTTAGTTTCCGCTTTCAAAAGGCTTGGATTGAGCGATGATAAAGCAGCAGAAACCGCAAAAAACTCTAAGATATCACCCGTTCTTTACGATGCTTTTTGTATAGCCCAGGGGGATTCATCAGAAATATCTAAATCTACTGGTTCTCTTCTATATAACCTATCCACAACTATAACCCCAGAAGCGAAGGTTCATTTCAACTTTCTATGCGGAGAAATTATCAAGGGAAATCTTTCTTCTAGTGACCAAATATCAGGTATTTCGCTGCGTAATGTTAATTTCTATTTATTCTAACCATGTATTCACGTTTTTCCATAGAGGCTATAAAGTATTGTAAAAAGGCTGCTCCAGAAGAAACTTATCCTGATTTTAAAATCTTTTGTGGAATAGGTATTCTTTATAATCTATTTCCTTTTTTTGTTTTGAGCCTTCATAATTTTCATTAAAAAAAATAGGCGTGTTTATTGATGATTCGACGATATCAACTAAGATTTCTGGATTTCTGAAAGAAAATAAAGAAAAGTTGGAGTCCGATAGATATAAAGTTTTGGGATTATTTCTAAGCAAAATCAGACAAGATCCAGAATTAAGATGGGCTAAGGCTGAGAAAATCAAAACTTCTTTGGAAAGTCAAGTTTTGGAATTATTAGGTCCTAAAGATGAGCGCGACATCCCTGTTAAAGGAAAAGCTAAAAAGACACCTAAGACTTCAACCTCTGTTGATTCTAATGTTCCAATTCCCAAACCTAAACAGCACCAAAAATATACTCCTGCTAGCTTTGAAAGCATGTTTTCTGAAGGTGATATTAGTAGACTCCATAAGTCAGGCGAAAATCCTCAAATAAGCCCCGAAATTCTCAAAAAACATCTTGAATTCACTAAAGGAAAGGTTATTACTAGATTCCCTCCCGAACCAAATGGTTTTCTGCACATTGGTCACGCTAAAGCTATAAATGTCAATTTTGGATATGCCGAATACCACAATGGGAAATGTAATCTAAGATACGATGATACTAACCCCGAAACTGAGGAGGTTCAGTACTTAGATTCCATACTTGAAGCTGTACGATGGTTAGGCTTTACTCCAGACAAAATATTGTACGCTTCAGATTATTTTGATCAACTCTATAATTTGGCCATTATTTTAATCGAAAAAGGCTTGGCATACGTCTGCCACTGTACTGCAGAGAAAATGTTCGAAGACCGTGGGGGTGATAGCAATGGTCCTAGAGTTGCATGCGAACACAGAGACAGATCTGTAGAATCTTCCCTCTTGGAATTTCAAAAAATGAAGGATGGTAGGTACAAGTCAGGAGAGGCTATCCTGAGAATGAAAATGGACCTTGAAGATGGAAATCCTCAAATGTGGGATTTAGTAGCATATAGGATAATATACTCCACTCACCATCGTACCGGAGATAAATGGTGCATATACCCTACCTACGATTTTGCACATTGTCTTTGTGACTCTATTGAAAATATAACTCATTCTCTTTGCACTACTGAATTTGTCCAATCTCGAAAGTCATATTATTGGCTGTGTGATGCTGTGGAGGTCTATAAACCTGTACAATGGGAATATGGAAGATTAAGTGTCACAAACACTATACTTTCTAAAAGAAAATTACTAAAGTTGCTCGAAAACAACATTATTTCATCCCTTGATGATCCCCGCCTTTACACTTTACCCGCCTTGAGAAGACGTGGCGTCCCAGCTCTAGCAATCAACGGTTTTGTCCGAGAGCTTGGAGTAACCACGTCCAAAACAACCATTGAAGTTAGCAGACTTGAGAATCACATTCGAGATTGTCTCAATAGTGTTGCTCCTCGTCTTATGGCAGTGCTCGATCCTATTAAAGTTAAACTTATCAATCTCGGCAAGAGTGTTGATCTTGAAGTCCCTTTTAATCCCCGCGATCCTAGTTTTGGTTCCCATTCGGTTCCATTTACCGATACTTTGTTTATTGATAGTTCCGATTTTAGACTTGAAGACTCTAAAGACTACTATCGTCTCGCTCCTGGAAAGACGGTTGGGCTCCTATATGCACCAGGGCCAATCACCTGTACTGAAGTTATTTATGGAGAAGATGGAGGAGTTTTAGAGCTTTTGTGCAAACTTGAAGATGGAGCTGATGGGAAGCCAATTCCTAAACCTAAGACATACATCCAATGGGTACCGTTTAGTCCTAAACATGGATCTCCAGTTGTTCTTGATGAGATTAGATTGTATAACGATCTTTTCAAGCATTCTAATCCTTATGACAAAACAATAGTTCCAGGTGGTTTTTTGACTGATATAAACCCAGAGTCACTTGTAACTATAAAATCGGCCATCGTAGAGACAGGGTTTTATGATCTGCTTTTCAAATTTATAAATGGAGAAGCTACCAGGAAGGAATTTGATTCGAAAAATTTTGAGGAATTAAGATTCCAGTTTTTGCGTACAGGATACTTCACAGTCGATAAGGATACTCATTTTGATAGTTCATTTATTGAGACTTGTAGAAGCGTTCAGAAATGCGGAGATCCAGTTTTAGCTGCTGCCTCCAATAAGAACAAACTGGTTCTCAACCGGATTGTTACTCTAAAAGGAGATCCAAACAAATAATACACTTTGTTTCTATTCCATTTACTGATTATTAAATTTAAAAATAAAGATTAACCAACGTTTTCTTATTTAGAATTAAAAGATTAAATAAAAGGATACATTGGATCAAAGTAATGAAAAGATACCGAGACATTTATAGAAGAAATGAAACTAAATTTCAATTTACTTTGCCAAGCTGCGACCAGTCATTTCTTCGGGGGCCTCAACACCCATTACACTTAGGATAGTTGGGGCAACGTCACAAAGAGCATCCAGTTCAGAATCAGCGTCGATCAAATGTACATTGTTGGAGGTGATGATTAAAGGAACGCGGTTGCAGGTGTGGGCAGTGTGGGGAGACCCATCGGCAGCAGTCATAACCTCAGCGTTTCCGTGGTCAGAGGTGACGAATAAGACATAACTGTTCTTAACACAACCTTCATAGATGATACCTATAGCTTTATCAGTAGCTTCAATGGCGGTTTTTGCAGCTTCATAAATACCAGTGTGGCCAACCATATCAGGAGGAGCAAAGTTGCACATGACAAAATCATACTTTTGTGAATCCATCTCACTAACAACAGCTTCGGCTACAGGTATCGCAGACATTTGTGGCATTAAATCATAAGTGGCAACTTTAGGGGAAGGGATGAGAACGCGATTTTCATTTTTGAACTGCACCTCAGAGCCTCCGTTGAAGAAGAATGTAACATGTGCGTATTTTTCGGTTTCAGCAACATGGCTTTGAGTAAGACCCTTCTTGTCAAGCCATTCAGCAAGTGAGTTGTCCATCTTTTGCGGTGGAAACGCAGTCAAGAAAGGGAAATCAGATTTGTACTGAGTCATAGTGATAATGTCGAGATCTTTGGGAACGTTTGCCTCAAAAGGTGGTGGGGAAATACCGAAAGCCTGAGAAATCTCTCTCATTCTATCGGAACGATAGTTGAAAAAGAATAGAGTGTCATTATCTATAAACATGTAATAAAAAAAAGTTACATGAGAAATTGAAAACACAGGAGTGAACATAATAGTGTGAAAGTAAACCTCTAATAAGCCCTTCCTTGTTAACTATGATGGGTTTAAGGAATTCGTCAGTAAGATCTTGATCGTATCTTTCCTGGATGGTTTTGACAACATCATCGGTATATTCGCCTTCGCCCAAAACCATACCGTTATAGGCAATCTGTATGCGTTCCCAACGTCTATCACGATCCATAGCATAATAGCGGCCAACGACAGTAGCGACTTTTCCATAATTAATTCTGTTCATTTCGTCAAGAAGCTGCTTCATATATTTCTCTATTTATAAAAATAAGAAAATGTTTAATGAAAAAAAAGAAAAGAAAGAAAGAGGCAGTACCTGAAGATCTTGGATTTGTATCTCTTCCGTCACAGAAAAAGTGAACAAAAGTTTCGGGAACACCAGCTTCTTTTGCAGCAGCAAGAAGGCCGAATAGATGATTGATATGGCTGTGTACACCACCGTCAGAAACCAAACCACAGAGATGCAGACGGCCAGATTTATTGATGGCCTGTTCGAAAGCGTGTTTGATGTTAGGGAGAAGACCGAATTGTTTTTTCTTTAGAGCAAGATCAATCCTAACAATGTCCTAAATGCAACAGGTACAGATGTAATGGAAAAGTAAAGGAAAAAATAAATTAAAATATGAAGATACCTGGAAGACAACTCGGCCAGCACCAATATTAAGATGGCCTACTTCCGAGTTTCCCATAAGACCTTCAGGCAAACCCACGGCATTTCCATGAGCCAATATATCTCGGTTAGGATACCTGCTTTTTAGCATATCCATATAAGGAGTTTTTGCAGTTCGGATTGCATCACCAGAATCAGAAGTGTTAGGATTCTCACCCCAACCATCAATAACTATAAGACAAACTTTGTTGGCAGCTTTTGACATACTTTATGATCTTCTAAAAAATATTAACAGACAAAAATAGGTACAAGTTTGAAAGAAGCGTTATACAGATACTCCTACCTATTAGCCTTGTATCTTTAGTCTAATATTTATATGGGATTTAACTTGGTCTGTTTTCATTTTTCAACCAGTACACCACACATGTACTGAGACAGTCGGCTTTATTGGTAAACGTTCGATTCTGGTGAAAGCTAAACATATATCGATGGCTCCAGTTTAGTATATGCCCATAATATCTTCCATTGGATAAGCGGACATTACCCTATAAAAGCCAGTAAATCTATTGACGATGTATATACGATACACTTTCCAGATGCATAATTGGTCATCATTTAATTAATCTCTTTTTGAGATCTAAACGAATAGAAATCGTAATTTTTTTATTTCCTTCGGGCGGGATCTGAAATAAACAATGCTTATTCGCTAGTGTTTGAATTGATCTGACCCCAGAATATATTGATGCCTTTTTAGTGAATTTTGTTCTATCACCAGGCAAATGAAATTGTAGCTATTCCAAATACGTGTAAAATTTTCTATATATGACACTGTAATGGTGACCCTTTAAGCGTTTGTGATACAGTACTGATCGTCATTTTAAAGATTGCATCTCTTCGCTGCCAAAAGAATAATTCTATTCGACCCCAAGTTGGCATTTTGACCTATTTGAGTCTATTATTTGCACCTAGTTTTTCCATTGGAGAAAACTCTCCTTATCAATAGATGCGGCAAAGCGTTTTTTTTTTATGTTGTTGTAGCAGTATTTATTGGCAGATAACATAGATAGATGCTGTGCGAAAAAACAGTCTTAAAAGCTAGTTTTATATTAATATCACCAGATGTTTACCAATAAGCACTAATTAAAAAAAAAATACTAGGCAGGCCTAGATCCCCAGCTCTCTAAAAAATATCGTGTAATGAAAATGATTGATTTCTTTTCGAGTCAAAGGGTCTGGTTTTTTATTTTTGCAGAACTGGCACACTAAAAATAGTCCCACTCGTTATCCAATACACTCTTGGCGATTGACCAACACTTTAATAATGGGTAGAGATCCTCCTAGCAAAATTTTTTTGACTTTAGGTAAACTCTATTTGAACCTTTCCGCGCCCAAAAATGTATTGTATTCCCATTTGTGAATTAATAACAATTTCGACTCGTTCAGAATAATAACTAATACAACTTTAATGGCTAATTAGTAATAAAACATCTTTATTGGTCAAAATAAAAGAATTTTTTCGCGCCTCCGTTCCATAAGGGGATAAAATATTTCATTATTACATTTATGTACCCTACATTAACGATAAATTTCAATCTATAAATCTATCAACAACATATTGGGGAGTCAGCCGCTAAATCATTTTCTACCATCATGCTAGTTTAACTCTTTCCGGGCCCAAATTTGTGCCTTGC
>LSSL01002014.1:0-17454 GCA_001953115.1 Smittium mucronatum
CGTTTTATACATAGTATTTATAACTAGTTTTCTTATTATTTAAAATTTTTCTAACTTCAAACTATATGAGATTGATTTCGTCTATTCATATATGATTTTTATGTTCATCTTCTCTTTATAAATTTTTCTAACTAAAAATCTTCACAATTTATATCTATTTAATCTCACTTTTACATCAATTTCTCCATCAAATTTTGGCCTCTTTACAGTTTTAAAAATTCTATAATGTTTTTCTTTTTCCAACTAAAATATATCTCTAAACAGTTAATTATCATATTTTTTGATCAAAAACTAAGCTTCACAATTATTAGTAAACATCATTTACCCTTAAAAATTATTGGACCATAATTGATTCTACGGTATTTGTTTACCAAATACATCTACCAAATACTCCAATTTTTAGCTGTTTGGACGTTTGTAGCCTCCGTTGTATGTGCCATTTTTTTTATGATGGCCCCTGAAAGGGTTAATTTAGATCGGGTATTTGTAATAAGCGTTAAATTCTATTGTTAATTTGGTTTATATCCTGATTAAATTTTTTTACTAGCTGCTTACTTAATTTCAGAGTGAATTTATATTTTTTAACTCAATCTTTTAAACGCATTTTTAATATTTTATTTTTTTCGCTTTCAATTAAAGATTATCATCCATATTTGAGGGGTTTGAATTTGGAGAATTTATAATAAATTAGACTTTTTTTTTTCTATCAATATCGTTGGTTAAGTCTAAAAAATTATTATTCCTACCAAATAAATTCACGAATAAAAGCGAAAAATGGCTATTCGCGGTATCGAAACATTTAAAAAAGTTTTGATATCCGGTTCATGTATCATCTAATTAGGATTTTTCTCAGGTTTCATTTGCTCCAAAATTAGAGTAATTATATTAATAAATTACCTAAAATGATAAAAGCTTCCAATTAAAAAACAATAACCTCTCTTTTATCATATAAACCGAATAAAAATTGTTTTTTGGCTGTTTTTTGGCCAATAGTATAGTTATTAGTAAAAAAACTGACATAAAATAAACGAAAAACGATTATTTCAATTAATTTAGAAAATAAATTTATAATGTTTGTACAAATTTAGATCACCGCTTTTTAAAGTTTTTTGATGAGTTATTTTAAAATAGCTCCACTAATTTATTAACGGAAAAGTTCATATCAAAATGACTGTATTTAAATAAAAATAAATTCCCATTTCAGTAAAAGAAATTAAAATATGAAATTTAGCCAAAGAAAGTTTTATTAATCGATTCTTTAAAAAATTATCTAATAGCATTCTCATTGGTTTAATGAAAACCCGAAAAAAATTGAAAAAAATACACAGGTAAATAAAGAATGAAACGTTTCTTTAAACGCGTTTTTAAAACTAAATAGTTATTTTATCGCGATATAGAAATTTTAAGTGCGAAATAACAAATAAAGTAAAATCCAGTGATATTTTTTTAAAAATAAGTATTGAAAGTGAAAAGTAAATTTTTATTATTGATAAGATTACATAATTCAAGTATACATCAATAATAAATCTGATTTTTATTTTATTAGTAAAAATCTTCTTTTGTTGAAAATCTAATATTTACTATTCACGGAAATTTTTCTTCATAAAAATTCACCGCTTTTTAATTTTGCAATTTTTTCGGAAAATTTAGCTTATTAATATTCAAAGGATATTCATATCTTAATAAAAGTAAGAATAAAATACCGAGTAATAAACTCATTTCCAAAAAAAATTTAAAGAAAATTATAATGCGATAAACACCAAAATTTCTTATTCAAGCAGAAATATCTATTTTGATAAATATAAATATGTCATAAAAAGATGAGAGGTGGATTTAGCCGTAGGTTCTGTGTCTACTTCAAAAAATCTAAGCTATTATGAAGGAAACGATCAGGGATAATATAAAGAAATACTTATAGCTCCAGAAAATATTTATTTTTTTACTGGATTTTACATTAAATTTTTTTATCATTTCTATTATTTTGCGAGAAAAACCTTATAATGACGGAAATAAGAAGAGAAAAAGACCCAATTTTGCACCAAAAGATAAACCGCTTATTTGAATGACATATCTTTGTCATCATTTTAATTTTGAAAAACTAGGAAAGAAATTCAAAATATCTGGACCTTATTTATGTAACACAGTCAATTCAACTGTAGATGCTGTTAGTAAAGCATTTTAAAAACAATTTATTTGCTCTATCAAGAAGGAATAGCAGTTATCTAGATCAATAGTAGTCATAGCCAATAGGGGTGTTGCAGTAATGATTGATTTTACTGTTTTTTACATAATAATCTTCTGGAATCTTACAGGTCAGTATGATATTCTATTTTGTGAAAAACCACCGTTATTGCTTAAGGGGAGAAATAGCAGTTATTTCTGATGATAGATTTGCGCTCATTAATAATATAGTTGAAGTTTCATAGTGTGATATGTCTGTTACTAGAAAAATGGAAAGTGTAATAATTTTTTTTAGGTCACAAATTATTATAAAATCTAAGGCAATAATATTATCTATTATGAATTGTCACAGTGACTGAAAAAGGATTTTTAGGCTTTGTAAGAAATTTGGAGTTTTATAACAAAAGATAGTAGCCAAAAGAGAAAGAGTCATAGTGACTCATGAAATTTGTAGATTTCAAGTAGTTTTACCTTCCTTGCATCTTGAGCCTGGATCAGAACATAGTTGAGTTGATTATAATGGAAGGCTTAAATGCGTTTTTAAGTCAACGAGAGATACTTTTACGGGATCTCTAGTCAACATAGAGGCTTTTATTGATATTTTGATAACTTTAAAAAATTTAAATATATCAAAAGAACCATTTATATTGGATGATTCGAAGTTTTATGATTCTATAAGATTTAAAAACATAAATTCATACAAAATGAAACAAGAAAAAGTTCTTAGTTATAATATTAACAATAATAGTTCTAATTTTTTTAGAGGATTTAGCCCTTTAGCCCATGTTAATTATACTTTATTATACATCAATTAGTAGAAGAAAAATTGAGCAAAAAATGGCTTCATCAGAGCCAGAAATAAATTAAACTGATAGCTTTGAATAATTTCTTGCTCATTTTTTTATACTGGTTTCTTTTGAAGATATTATTCAAAAAATCTCTAGAACTTTTTTTGTTTTTTTTATAAATGAATATATTTTATTAAGTATAAAAAATAATGTCTTATAAAATGTGATTTTTTTATATGCGTATACTTTTCAGTTTATTTTTTTAGAATAAAAGGTGCTAAATAAACCAATTAATGGAGTTTTATCTTTATATGTCGTCCTTTTGAAATTTCCTCTATCTATTTTCATTGGTGGCAGAAAGTGATCGTTTTTTTGATCAATAGAAAAATATAATTACTTATTAGCCATTAGAATTAAACATAAGCAATTTTAATTTTCACTCTACGAATAAAAAAAAATATACAGAATTATCACCTGTTTTGAGGAAAATTATCGGCAGAATTTTTTCTCTTGAATCTGAAAATGCAGCTGCAAATACAAAGCGTTTCTAATTTAATAATATGGGTTTTTGTTTATAACTATATATATATATATATATATATATATATAATGTATGTGGTATTGTACGGGTTATTTTTATTATTTTTTGGTGATTTTGATTTTCAAGTGGTTTTAATTATTTCTTAGTGGCTATGGAATCAAGTGATATTAAGTAATTTTTATATGGTGATTAATTTAATTAGCATATTTGTTTATATAATGAAATAATTGAAAAATTTAGACAAATTTTAACTTGGTACAATAAAATAAAATAAAATCTTATCCCAAATTAAAATCTATTTTAACTGGATGATAGCTTTGACCCTGAAAGTTTAACATCAGTTCCAAGTTATCATAATAGTTTTGATAAAAATTTTAATGCCTATATTACTATAAAAATATGTATTTTTAAATTTAAAGTATAAGTTTAAAATTAAATCATCTAACTCATTAAAACCAATTGAATTGAAAGGTCAAGAATCTAATATAAAAATAGCATATAGTTTTAAATTATAATTATTTTTTTTAGAAATATAATTAAAATATATCTCAGTTTATATCAATTAGTTGTTAGTTTGAAATGTAATTAATCTACAGTATTCAGTAACGGTTAATAATGGTAAATAAAAAACAATTTTTTTTGTTAAAATCTGATAATTTTTAGTTCATTTTTTGACTTGATATTTATAAAGTAAGGCGATATATAAATAATTGAGTGATGTTTGTAAAAATGTAAATTTAAAATTGAAATTATTTCTCTTCGCTTTAGAAATTATTATCAAAAAATAAGATAAGTTTATAATTTTTTAGACGCTTTGAAATAGATCGATATTAATTAATTTAGGTCAATATATATATATATATATTTCAAATATTTCTAAAAATCTTAATAGTGTGCTGGTGTATCTATAATTTGTACGCACTTGATATAATATAATATAATTACCATTTGATTCAAACTCGACTGAGAGATAAGTGTTTCATAATCCCTTCAGAATTTAAAGAAAATTATCTTTATAAACGGGTGTGACTAGGAAACTACATTCTTTGATATTTCTAAAAATTTATTTGGTAATTTTTATTTTTATTTTTATTTTTGATTATTAAAGATACGTAAAGTTTTTTTTATTTAAAACGAAGCTTATAGATTCCATTAATACAAAATTTATTCAAAAAAATAAAAATAATTTAATAATTTTATTTTATATTCAGATTTTAAGTTCCTCAATAATCAAATCTGATGCATTTAATTTTAATTTTAATATTAAAAATATTGTAATATTGAAGTAGATATATTAGTTTAAACATGAAATTAAGAAAAATATAAAAATCTAAGAATATTGAGATTTTTTTTTAAAAAAAAACACCAACTATACGAATTCTTTTTTTGAAATTCATAACTTTTAAAACCTATTCATAATTTATTAAACCACAAAAAGCTGTACATCCAATTAAATCTCATATTTGGGACTTCCATTACTTAACTATATTACCAATAAAAATGTATCGGATAAAAGCATAAATTAATTGGGCTATTATTTCAAAAAAAAACGTTAAAAAAAATCCAGGATTGAAATTTCTTAGAAACTAAAATCACCAAAAAATAATCAAAACCACACGTAAATCAAAGCCGCATATAGAATATATATGAGTGTATAAAATTTTCATTTATTAAATTTTTCTTAAAACTAGATTTATACCAACTATAATTTTGATATTTTCTAGGAAGAAAAGAAGTATTTCGTGTTTAAATCAAACAATTTGATAGTAAATCTATAGAAAATACTTTAGGTATGAAATATAGGCATTTTATAATACATGTAGGTATTTTTATTTAGTTTAAAATTTTCAGAAATAGTGTTTATATTTATAAATACTCGATTTAAAATCTGAATCTACTTCTTGGGAAATATGAAAAATTCTAAAGTTGGATCTTAGTTAGCTAACAGAATCGATTTTTCCGCTGAATTTTGTATATGCTTATTTTTTAAAAAAGCCGCCAATTTAAATTTCCGATCAATATTTAAATATAATTCATTCTATAAATTAGTTTTTTTTTTTGTACAATATCTTTTTGTGAGAAATTTATACCATTTTCAAAGATTATTGGCGATTTTTTTTTAATACTTAAGATCCACATATCACATCTTAATTAATAAGAAGAGCAGAAAGGTAGATATTTCAAAACCAATTTATAGTTTTTTTTTCGAAGAATTTTTGCCAAAATTTGATTTGATTTTGCTTAATATATAAAAAATTCATGCCATATCAGATCAGATCAGATCAAATCAGGTATTTGTTTTGATTTTAATTATGTATGCATATTTTTAGTTATATTAAGACTGTGGTAATTAATAAATTATATAATAACACATAATACATCCTTAATAAAAACTATATATTATTTTCTATAATTTAACTTAAATTTTAATATAAGTAAGGAGTTTTATAACAAATTGATGTTTGAGAGTGATTTAAGCGTAGAGATATCTTAATACATATTAGTTTTTTTTATACTTTTTTTGAGGTTTGGTATCATAAGTTACCTTTAAATCAAACGAAAGTTAAAAAAGCTTCCATAATAGCACCTAGTATCACTTTTAACTTTAATTTTAAGTCGAAAATATTTGGATTTCTAGATTCAACCAGATTTAACTTAGTAAAATTTAAGCTAATTATTTTTGGAATAGCTGTTTTACTAAAATTCAACCTCAAAAAAACTAATCGCTTTTTATATTATTTGTAAATAGATTTTTTTAGCCATTTTTTTGTAAAAAAGAGTTTATGTTTGTTTATAGTTAAAAAATTCAAAAAAATTATATGTTATTACCCAAGAAAAATTCTATAAATAAAAAAATTGATGATCTTTTTTCAATATTTGTGCTAAAACATATAAATGCTAATTTTTCAAAATTTAAACTTTAATCCGTATAATATTATGAATACCCTATTATAAAGCGCCAGGTTATAATGACGGAAGATTATGATAATTTTATATCCTAAGTTTTAAATGGGATAAGAAATAAAACAATTCCTATTTGAGAATAATACTTTTTTAATTTATTTGATAGAATATCTTATTAACTTTTGAACTTTTATTGGTCTATTATTGATGTTATTGATCGAATTTTATCAAGATTAGTTCCATAACATATAAAAGTATAAATATGGTATTTTTTTTAAAAACTGAAAATATTGCCATTTAATTCATGAGAACCATTTTCCACGCAATTTTAATCCATGTAAATTTCATATTTTCCGCTCTATAATTTTTTTGGTTTGTAATACATATGGGGTAATCTTAATGATTAGGTCTTTTTTTCATATGAATTTTACTGTATAATTCATACATTAAATTCATTCAATACTTCATAAAACAATTTTGTTTTTTTATATTCAACAAAAAAAATTAGGATTTTCAAATTCATAATTAGGATATATAAAATAAAATTGGATTTTTATTTTTTTCAATAGAAAAGATTAGATTTGAAATGGAAAATTCATTAGAAAATTTCAATGAGAATTAACTATAAAATTAATATTCAACAAAATCACTCATCATTAAGAATTGCAAATATTAGCCTAGTTATAGTAATAAGTAATATATAATAATGCTGATAAGTATAAAATAAGAATATTTTTATATTTTTAAAACCATATAAATTTCTTAACGAGTTTGATGCTGATATATATATGAATTTATCTCTTTGTAGAAAAATAAATTATGTTTCTCCAATAATTTTCCACATCTTAAAAAGTACCCTTTCAGGATAATTTTCTAATAATTTTTCGCAGATCTTAGTTAACACAAACACTTTAATAATTTTTTTTTCATTGGATTGACAATTTATAGATAAAATATCCAAAAAATATTTTCTGCATATAGGAAATTAATTTAATTTTTGGCCTAGATAAATGAGAGATTCTTTTAAGGACAGATTTTTTTTTTACTATGCAAAAAAATGGTTAAAATCTGATTTAATTATTAACTCACCAATAAAATGGAAAGTTTATACTTGCTTAATAAATTTTCAATATTTTCAAATAGAAGATTTAAGATTTTAGGCTTAATTCCAGATTAACCAACATTTTATTCAATATACCATTGGTAAATTCCCAAATTAGGAAAGTGTTAAAAATTCAATAAGGGAGTGTCCTCTCTCGAAGGGAATTTACCAAATACAGATGTATGCTAAACTACCTATATTTTATCGTAAAAAAAGTTCTGGAGCCCCCAAGATGAAATATTAATATGTAAAATAAGACCCGTAAGCCAATAATATATTTATATAATCTCTATTAATTAGAAGACGTTGTTGAGTATATATAACACATAATTAATAATAGGTTAGAAAATTAAAAAGTAAAAATATTGACTAATAACTGAAATTTTAAATGTTTGGCCGATAAATATGACAAATTGCTGAAAAAATATGCCAATGGATGACATTTTTTATTTTCGCCTGCATAAAAATGTGACAATCTAAGCAAAGATCTGGTATTTTTTATGGCAAAAAATTAGATTTTGTAATAAACCAATATTAAGGGTTTAAATTTCAATCAAAAATAACAAGCCAATATAATAAATACCTTTATAATTAGAAAAAATATGCTAAAAAAAATTCATTAGGAATCTAAAATAACTTATGCTTTTCTAAGGGAAATGAAAAGGGTAGAAAAAAGAAATATTATTTTGAACTTCACTCTCTTATTTCAAAAAATTTATAGTTTTAAAGTTATTCAGGCACTTTTGAATAGAAATAATAATCAGAAATAATAAAGTATATAACATTAATTGATATTATTTAGCTGGTAAATTTAACTGTATTCGCTTTAACCGTTATACGCCAAATATGCTCAATTTTTTTTCAAAAAAAGCGGATGAATACCCTAGAAAATTTATTATAGAACACCCATAACTATGTTAATATAATAAAAATATACTGATTTATTTTGAAATCGCTTAAATTCATTGAAAAAAATACTATATTAAGCAAAATCATACTAATTTTCCTAAACCAATACAATATCGATGTTACACAGGGAGTAATGTTGCCAAAAGATTTACTAAAAATATACTAATTATTCTTTTCAAATTTCAAGCCATAAAACAAATTCTTATTTTGTTAGAAAATTTAAAATCTATAGAGGTCAAATTTTAAAAGCAAAAATGTAGTCGTTTTTTTTTTTTTTTGTTAAAAGGGAATTTTATTATATTATTTAAATACTAGAATAAAACTAAAATAAAAATACAATAAAAGGAAAAAATAATAAAATTTGACCCCACTCCCATCTATTGCTCAGTGGCTCCGTACCCACTGGGCATTGGTTCAAGGTAAAAATGTAGTCGTATTTAATAAAAATAAACAAATTAGCTTTATGTTATATTATAAGAATATAGATAAAAGCCATTATTTTTGGAAATTTAAGGCTAAGGAATCTTTTCCTATTCAATATCATCATAATTTCTAAAAATGGGCTATTTCAAAATTTTCATTATCAAAATTTTAAAAGTACAATAATAAATGTATAATAGATGTAACTTACTAAATTTAATCCCTAAAATCAAGCTTTAGAATGAGCTAGATAAATCTCTTTAGGATGTATTCGTGATCATTTCAAACACATATAACTATAATAACTATAGCTACCAAAAAATAAATTATAGCAAGTCTGATTTATTATGTAGAAAGCTCAAAATAAATTACCCTTTCATTAAATATCATTAAACTTTTTTTCTTTTCAGCCATTACAAATATTATTTAACAAAAACGAGTTAAAGATGAGTAAAAAAAATTCCATTGTTAAAGTATAAAATAATCTTTCAGTAGATAAATTGCGCTTAGTTTAATATTATAAAGTAAGATTTTGGAGTGGGAATGAGTAGGAGTGTGCATCTCGAGAGGGGATAAGAATGGGAAGTAAGGGATATGATAAAAATAATACAAAAAGAGTAGAATAGTTCGAAAGTAAGCAAGTGTGAGAGGGTAGGGTCAGGTTAAGATTTTTTGGTATTGAAAAGCTGAAGACAAATAGTTCGCTTGTATTTCGTAGTTAATTTTAACTACCACTATTAATTTTATTTTGAAATTTGTGAAATAAAATGCTTTCGACCGATTATTTACATAGTTTGATTATAAAATTGAGTACATCATTAGTATTTATGCATAGCATTTTCATTTTTAGTACAAAAAATGCATATGAAACACAGGGGTAATCATTTTGTATTCAAATTATTATTGATTTCAAAAATTAGTAAATTTTTAGTAGATTTCTTGGCAAAATTACGCCCTGTGTAGCATATATATTGTATTGGTTTGGGAAAATTAGTATGCTTTTTCTTAATATAGTATTTTTTCCATGAATTTAAGCGATTTCAAAATAAATTAGTATATTTTTAATATTTAATCCATAGATATTTCTGAAAATTTCATATCGATTTTTTAAAAAAAAAATTAATTCCTAAAAATTCATACCAAAAACAGATCCAAATTTCTGCTCTAATATTTTCCCTCGATCTATACAAATTTATACTGAAGATATAATAATGCACTATTTATACATAAATTGTATTGAAATAAATTATTTTTATTTCATAAAGCAACATTTATTACTCTTATCATTATTTAAAAGTAAATTTTTTTTACCAAAATAACAATTTTTCAATTTTCAGCGATGTTCTTTAATGTTTTGTAGAGGGAATTTTCGATAATGAAGTTGATAATAGAAAAAAGCAAAAATTTTATCGAAAATATAATGGAATATATGAGTTGATTATTTTTAAAAAATGATCTATCTAAACTTGAATTCTTTAATTTTACTCTGCCTTCAGGCTTTATTTCTTTTTGAAATCAAAGTTATGCTCATTATTCCAGTTTTTTTTATAACAATAAAAAAGCAATATATTTTAACACATTTTTTCTTTTCAAAAATTCCTTACACTACCATTAAACATATTTCCAAGTTTCGATGCTATTTTTGGGAATGTTAATTTCGTTTTTTCAAAAAATTGTATAAAAGAATCAAAATATTCAAACTCCAATGTTTTCAACTTATATATATATTATATTTCTATTCTTTTAATATTAGATTAAGATACACCAAAATCAAATCTTTCTTCTTTATTTTCCACTAAATTAAAAAAACAATTTTTTTCTTTTTTTAACGATATTTGATTATATTCAATCCTTCCGAATTGATTTGAATGAAGGTTTTCGTACTCTTCGGATATTTTTTTTGATAAATCGATAAATTCGATTATACTTGATTTGTTTTATACTGAAATTTTTTCTTCAATCGTTATATTAAATCGTTATATTGAATTTTTTTTAGAAGGAACAAAATTATACGATCCATCGTTAAATAATTATATTTTTATAATAATTTTTTCATAATATCAGAGCCGCCCCACTTAATAATGAACAATTTTTTTGCTTTTTCGAAAAAAATTCATTCTAAATAAACTATATTTTGCATATGTCGTTGTATATTATATCCTTCATAGATTTATTTTCTTTTACAATAGATAATTTATGTTTTTAAAAACATGAAACAAGCTTTTGGTTCTATTTACATCAAATGGAAAAACACTGCGGCTTTATCTATTTTTGGGGCGGAATCAGCCACCAGTAAATCCAACTTTAAATCAACTTAAAAATCTTTATCCTCATTAATAATGGAATTTAATGCGCAAATTTAATATATGGTGTCATCCCAGCTTAAGACAAAAATTTCAATGTGATAAAATGTGTTTTTATCATCAGCAATCCCAATCCCAATACTGTATACCCACCCTTGATCAGCTTAAATGTGGAATAAACATGAAGGTTTGAAGTGAGTGATAGTTGAGTTACCATTTTTTTGATTTGGTTACAAATTTAATGTCTCCAGTTCCGTACGAGTAATCCTCAACTTAAGGTGATAAGGCTTTATTAAACCAATTTTCATTTTTGAATTCCTGCTCTAAAATATTCTTTGTAAACATTCTGTTGATTGTGTTCTTTTTTCTATATTTATTTCTAGTTGAATATATATTTTTCATATCTATAGCTACATTTTCTTACTCCAGTTTCAATTTGATTTGATAGGGGGTAAAAAAAAATATATATTTTTTTTATTATATCATCCTTAAATTTTGTGCATATTTCTGAATGAGATACAGAAAATTAGCACTTTATTGAGCCATCATGGTATTTATCTATTCTCAAATCACCAAGACACTCTACAGCATTTTTTTTCACGCGTTAATATATAGTGAGTTTGAATCTGTTGATATTTTAGAATACCTAACTCTCAAATTATAGTTTTGCTTTAGATATCAGATTTCTCTTTCAGAATCCAATTTTTTTGGATTTTTTCATTTTATATAAAATTCAAGATTATAAAAATTTATAAGAAAAAAATATCTGGTTAAGATGTTTATTTAAATAAAATTTAATTACTATCAACCAAATCGAATTTATAAAAAAAATTTATGCGCCTTAGTACGAGTATAATAGGGAAAATTATTTTAGTTTTTTTTATAAATTTGAATAATATAAATTTTGAAATTATAACACATAGCTCAATATGATTAGATACTATTGTTTTTAATTTAATTTTGAAACATAATTTGTGATACCATGATTATAAATGTAAAAAAACCCAAAATATTAAAATAAATTTTTTGGCTAATTAAACGTCAGATTTATGCTTATATTTTCAGTTTATTACCTGGGGGAATAAAAAATGTCATCCAAAGGCATAAATCGTCAGAAATTTGAATTTTTTATCAGCCAATCTTTTAAAATTTCAGTTATTGGTCAAAAATACTAGGAATTTACTATTTAGCCGTTAATATTATCCGAAAAAATATCCAATTACAAAGATATTATTAAGTTTTTGGAGATAAAAAATGAAGAAATTTTCATAAACTAATGCAAAGTTATTCCTAAATAATTGGATTAATCATTTGATTTGTCTATACATTTTATAAAAAACTCCTTTTAACAAATTATATGGCATTTTAAACAAAAAAATAAGGCATTTATAATAAAAAAAGATTTATATTTTTTAATTGGCAGCTTTTATCATTATGCGTCTTTTTTTACTATAATTCCTCTATTGATAAATAAACAGTGTTAGGCTT
The DNA here is from genome assembly GCA_001953115.1 of Smittium mucronatum. Lineage (NCBI taxonomy): Eukaryota > Fungi > Kickxellomycota > Harpellomycetes > Harpellales > Legeriomycetaceae > Smittium > Smittium mucronatum. Next base: position 12,637 of record LSSL01002014.1, read on the forward strand.
TTTAGATTAAAAATTCTTAATATTATTTCCCTGAATCTTTAATTAATCGAAAATAATCTATAATAGATTCAATATCTGTTTTTTACAGTTGGAACGCATTGGATTGGATAAAAATTCAATTTAAAGATGTTTAGATCCAAATTAATTTAAATTAGAGTAAGTTTCACTTGGTGAAATGGAATTTAATAAAATATGATTAGATAAAATACTGAGTAAAAACGTTATTATTTTTAATTTATGTAGAATAATGGATAAATAAAGAAATTGGGTCAGTTTAAATTTTTAATAACCCCGAATAAGAGTGATTCACAGGTTTGGGCTCATAAAGAGTTGAATTTCGGGTATATTTGACTATAATTCAGACTTCAAAATATTTTCAACAATAGTAAAAATAAATTACCATAATTTCATGATTGAAAAGTAGAATTTTATATCCCCAGTATCAAAAAAAGAAAAAAAACTAAGATTAATAATTATTCAAAAATAAAATCCAGTAAATTTATCGTTCTATCAATTGGTCAAAATGATTTAATTATCTAAAGCCAAGATGAATTTTAAAACGGCATAGATTCGCAGAAACCATAGTTTTTTCTATTACTCAAAAGAATAAACAATTATCCGCCAGTTTAGATTTCAAGACTATTGGTAACTATCAATCGACATACAGGAAACTTCGATATTTTTCGAACAAAAAATCTAAATTACTAAAATTTAACCTTTTTCATACATAATTTTAAATAAAACGCAAATATGATTAGTCAAAACCATCTTGATCACGCCAAATGATAGTAAGAAAAAGGTGAAGAAATGGTATTATGAAAGTAGCCATGAAACCATTAGTTTATCGCTTAGCTTTTTGCAAATTTATTGCATGATATTTTTTAAAAAAAAAAAATTCAATGTTTTAAATGTAGAAATAAAAGATTTTAATTAAATGAAAATGAAAATTTCAATAATAATAGAGCCTTTTCTTTTTTATAAAAAATTCGCTTTATATAGCTTCCATATGCACATTTTAATGCATATTTGAACATTAGAGCAACTTTATAACAAATGGGACCTATTTTTATTGAAAATACCCCAATTTAAGCTGGCGGGCTATTTATACTTACAAAATATATTAAATGACCCAAAATTATTCCCAGTTTTTTGTTAGCTTAACCCGACTTTTTATAAAACCTAAATACATGAGTATTTATGTTTTAAGCTTAATAATATATTCTCTTCAGATTTTTTTAAGCTCTAATAATCTTTCAAAAAACAATTTTTAAAATTTTATTTTATTAAAAAATAAAATTTTAATATTTTGGAGGGATAGAAACAGGGGTTTTTTATAAATAAATTCGCCAAATGAAAAAAAGAATCGGATTTGATATTTTTTCGGTCTTTTTTTATTTAAATGATAGCAACCATTTTTTAATTAAATCTTGGAGCTTGCTCTAAAAATATGCAATAAAAATAAACTTCATCGTGTAATAAAAACTAGATTTTTTGGGTCTATCATTGATTTTCTTTAAAATTTACAGTTTTTTAGTGGTTATGACTATAATAAATCAAAGAGCTGATATCAGAAAGGATATTTTATTTTAAAATTTAAAAAGACATAACATAAGTATCATTTTAAATTTATGTAGAAATAATTTATTGGTAAACTGATCTTGGTATGTAAAAATAAATTGTTTAAATGTTTAAATCACAACTGAATATATCTTCACTCAAATTTTATGGAAATACATAAATTAATAAAATCATAATAAATAGTGGTTCTAAATAATATGATACAAATATAGAGGTTTTTGGACGCATTATTTGTTCAGTTTCACTCAAAAAAAAGAAAATTTTGATTGTGCTAAAAATTAGTGAAATTAGGACTATTTTAATGGTCAAAATAGTTTTAGGTAAATATATCTAAACCATTTTATAATGCAATAAATAAATTTAATATGTTTTTTAGAAAATATTATATCTGTTTTTTTTTAATTTTAGGGATTAATATTATATTTTCCTATTATATATCAAATAAAATCACGGGTTTTGGGTTGATCCACCAAATATGTGGGATTTATAAAGAAAATAAATTAAAGAAGTAAAAGTTTAATCTTAATATTTAATATATTTAAGCGAAGTTGCAATAAAATATCTCTTAATAATAATAATAATAATATTTTAACAAAAAAATGAATGAACTCAAATCCTATTTTTTTTGTTTCCCTAAAGAACTTTTAAAAATGAAAAAAATTCAGTGAAAAAAAGATAAATATAAAATATTCACCAGAATTCTTAAGTTATTATTCGTATTTTTAATATGGACATATATAGCTAAGTTTTAGCTCTCCATTTATAAAAATTTGTTATTTTTTTATTCTTGATTTCACAAAACATAATCACTAATTTTTTATTCTCTGCTATATTTTCAATAATTAAATATTTAACCTATCTAAATTTTAAGAATGTATAGGGAGGTTGCTGATGAGGGTGTTTTTTTCCGTGTTTTATACCTTAAGAAAAATTATAAAATTATAAACTTTTATTCTCTATTTTAATTTTTATTATTGGAAATATTAAAAAAATAAATGAAAAATTTATTGGGCTTAATTTGATTCCCATTTTTTATTTATTTAGAATTTATCGTATGTGATTTTCAGATTTTTACTAACATAAAAAACTAAATTACAAATTTACAAATAAAAATGAATATATATCACATCTATCGAGCTCAAATCATATTTATCATGGAATTATTTCAATTTATATATAATATATTAATGAATATTTTCGATACCAGTATTTTTTCATTTGAAAAATTTTGTATTAATTAAAAAAATATATTGGTAAAATTAAACCTTATATTGATATAATATAAGCCATTTATTCTTGGATTAATAATAGCTGAAAATTATTTAGTAAAATTTTTCGTTTAAATATGTTTTTTATAGGTAGCCGATTAGTATCATTTTGATTTTTTCTAAAAGATTTCGCTGTTTAAAAGTTTAATAAAAGTATTTAGTACTTTTAGTATGTTCCATTTATATATCTTTTAACTCCAAAGCTATTTATTATATAATTTTTTTTATCTATATTAATATAAAATTAATCCTGAAGTGTATATATTGAAATTTCAGAATATGCCCAATTCAAAAAATTTAAGCCTTTAAATCAATCTGATAAATTTTTAAATTAAATATCAAACATTGGATCAAATTATTTATATTTATATTTTTATATTTTTACATTTATATAATTTATTAATTATAAAAATTAATTAAAAAGTACTAAATAAAAAATCAACCAATTCCATTCTGATTCATCAGGGTTTCCATATGATTCAGGTTTTAGATTTAGTTTAGAAATCTGGTATACTTGGAATCTAAATTATAAAATTACAAGTTCAGTGCTAAATGTGTCATAATTAAAATATATGAAAACATATTTTAGACTCCTAAAAGAATAGCATAAAAAAAAATATGACAACTATTTTGTACAAAAGACAAGCCTGGGTAGTCAATCAAAGAATAAAAGATAATGAAAATTGATTAAAAAGTACTAAATAAAAAATCAACCAATTCCATTCTAATTCATCAGGGTTTCCATATGATCCAGGTTTTAGGTTTAGTTTAGAAATCTGGGATACTTGGAATCTAAATTATAAAATTACAAGTTCAGTGCTAAATGTGTCATAATTAAAATATATGAAAACATATTTTGGACTCCTAAAAGAATAGCATAAAAAAAAATGTGACAACCATTTTGTACAAAAGACAAGTCTGGGTGGTCAATCAAAGAATAAAAGATAATGAAAATTGATTATAACATATATTACTGGAAAGAATTTGGATCAAATTATAAATAATTTTTAATTTTTCTAAATCTGAAAAAATACTTCTATCAGAAATATAAAACAGCTTTTATGAAAAATATTAAAAATAATAATGAGAATGCTACAAAATGATCCTCATCAAAGTATAAAAAATCTATTATAGTACCATTTTTTAGATCAATTGTATAAAAGAGCAACCTAGAAATTTCGGCTTTCAATTTTTAAATGATAAATATTTTAAATAATTGGGGAAAATGGAACCTGTTGAAGCTGATTTAAACTAACAGTTTACATCAAAAGAAAAAGTATACGATTAGATCTGATGAAAAGAATGAATTTTTTTTTTTGTATCACGGAATTTTATTGTAAGATAACGTCATTAAAAACTATACTAAAAAAATATGAAAAAAAGAAAAAGTCGTATAGAAAAGACTATTATCCTAACTACAATAAGCTCCTCTGCCGGATTACCGGCTGCGAACCTACGGGAAAAGGGTTCAATCTACCAACTGAAAGACCCCCCCTGGCATTGCTTCAAGTAGGCTGGATGACTGATGTTACGTGCAGTCATGAATTAAGCTCTTTGTCAATGAACAACAGTTCATTGAAGCTATTGAGCTCCTAGTCAGAGCCTACTTCTAACAGGATTAATAAAATTAGGCTCCTACCCAAACATGGGTTTGATCGACATATCTTTCCTACAAATAACTGTTAGACCCTGAGATCCGTCTGACTGTCGAACGCTGGACTTGTGCACTAGACTATGTCTCAGCTGTGCTAAACGATCGGTTCCTCCTGTTTCGAGATGGTCCTCCTCTGGAATCGCTGTTCTCCGAATCGCTGTGCGCTATCTCCACTACTCCCAACCAAGAATAGTGCAACGCTGTGCGCTGTCTCCACTACTCCCAACCAAGAATAGTACAACGCTGCGTGAAATTTTAGTCTAGTGTACTTCGAAAAGTACACTAATAAGCCCCTAAACCAAGGCAAGGTATTTCACT